>NW_023591169.1:0-19479 GCF_014843425.1 Jatropha curcas | reverse complement strand
AAAGAAATCCGCAAAGACATCAAGTCGGGAAGGAATCCCGTGAAGAAAATGGAGTCAGACATCGAACTGCTGCATTCAAGACATCAAAGTCGGGAAGGGAATGCCTGCAAAAGACATCAAGCCGGGAAGCGAATCCCGTGAAGACATCAAGCCGGAAGGAATCCTGCGAAGAATCAAAAAACAGAAATGAATGCTGCATCAAACAATCCAGCCGGGAGGACTCTCCGCAAAGACATCAAAGCCGGGCAAGAATCCCGAAAGAAATCAACGCAATGAAATTCCACAATCAGCATTAAGTCGACGAAATATCTAATCTCGAGGAATTGCGCCACGTCCTGAACCCAGAGCCAGGCAAGTTCCATTCCGCAAGGAGATTTCGTGGCGAAATTCTGTGAGAGATAATATATCGTGGCGAGCAAGCAGGAAGATGACGGATGCGCGAGTGTATATATATCACGAAGTTCAGGGAGAGAAGAGGTGCTGAGGAAGCAGCCGACACGAAGTTCGCATCCCCAAGAAGGGAACTGACGGGAAAGACCTGATTCTCCCCATCCCCCGGAAGAGTTTTCTTGGAGATACGGTAGGCAAGCCACAAAGGCGCGGTCACAAACATAAGTCTGCATCAATAAAGAGCATTTCTCTTTAACCAATATAAGAAATTAAAAATATTAGAAAAAAAAAAAGAAGAAAAGAAAAATAAAAATAAAAAAGCTGAGATTGAAAAACCCACAAGGGCGCTTCAAGCAAGAATTGAGCCCGCTAGCTTGAAAAACCGAAAGGCGGTCTAGGCAAAGTTAGGGCAAAGAGCCTGTAGAGTCGAAGACCACCGAAAGGACGGCTACTAAGGGCCAAAAAATTAAGGCAAAAAAAAAAAAGTGCTTTCATGAATTCTTTAAGAGAGTCCATTTTTGTAGGATAAACAGCAAAATTCATTACAAGAAAAATTTGAGTCCTCTAATCGAGTCTCCAATAGTCTCTAAAAATCGAGGTCTCCATCACCAGTGGTCCATTCCACAACGAGTCACAAAAATCGAGCATTCTCAAAAGTATCGTTTTGAAAGCCATCACTCTTTGAGTCATCCCTCCGAAAAAAAAAAAAAAAAAGAAAAAAAAAAAAAGAAGAGATTCATATCCCCGGGATTTCCAAAAACAACCCTACAAAAATGGTCAGCATAATCGTTGAGAGGTAATTCTTTAAATACTCGTCTCCACTCGACCACGTTTCTTCGATCCTTCAAGACGAAGGTGTCATCACATTGGTCCCGTTTCCTCGAGTCAATGTAAGTGGGCTTCTGTTCTCTTTGATTCCTCAATCGATTGGAACATAGGTACAATACCAATGTCTTGAAGTAATTCCATGGTCAGCACATTCTGGGGCAAGAAGTGATAAGAACCTTCACCAATTCTCCCATACACAGAAGTAATCACGAATTTTTAGTCTTTCAATTAAGAAGAAATTCTACTTCCGCTAATAAGGGCATCAATTCTCTCAAGCAGGGGGCAAAATCCTCCAAAGACCGATTCAGGGCAGTGTTTTAGAAAAAAAAACCACATACACAACCGAGGGTGAAAACCCTAACCAATGACCAACACCATATTTTTTCATCCAAAACCAAGCCATTTGATCATTTGACCTTTTAGTGGACCCTTGGTTCTCAAAAATAAAAACAAAACACTTTTTAAGCCCTCTTCGAGGCAAAACAATCTTTTCAAATCCTTTAAGAGGCAAAATCTCTTTTCAAGTCCTCTAAGAGCCAAAACTTCCTTTTTAATTCCTCAAGGGCAAAAAAACATCTTTAAATACAAACATATAATCCATCGCATTTGATCATTCATTTGAGACGGCAAGGTTTCCTTCTCGTGCCCATCCAACAATTTGCCCTCCTCAGACAACCACTGGCTTCCATAAGTCATTTTATGATAGCCAGTGGGGGGGCAACTGTTTGAATACTCAAATTTTGAGGCTTCTCAGTGTTGTTGGTGGCATGTTAACTCTTTAATGGACGCCGCTGCTAACAGTTGCCACATGCCAAATTAGTTATTTTGACCTTTTCTCGTAACTTTGTACTTTGCTGCAGCAACTGTGCAAACAGTCCGCCCCGGACCGGAGCCATTTTTGGACATTTACTGAAATAAAAATGTCAATATGGTACTTGAAACGTCCGGAATTTCACCGAGGAATCGCAGACCAGTCCCGGAATGATTTTTGGAGGTTACGAAACTCAAAAAAGCTTCCCGGAGCCCGAGACACGGTGGCACACCACCAGCTACGGCGGCGCTGGCCGCGAGAACACGGCGGCAGCTGCCGCAACATGTGCGGCACCTGCTCTGCCCCACCCTGGGCCGGCAGCAGCCGCCCCAGCATGGGCCGGCACCCTGCCAGCCCCACCGACTGGGCGCAACCTGCCGCCCAGCCTCTTTGGGCGGCAGCTGCCGCCGAGCCCAGCGGCACCTGCCGCCCTGGACTCGAAAATGGGCCTAATAAATACGGCCATTTTCAGTCCCAATTTTGACACCTTGTCCGTTTTGACGGACGAATCCTTCTCCCTCTCCTCACGTCTCTTGCGTTTTCTTTATCCGCTTTTTGGCATTTTAATTTAATTTTTATTGCAATTTTTATTGTGTATTTGGACATAAAATTAAAACCAATTAAATATTAATTAATATTTTCCTGAAAGCGAGGAGCTTAATTCGGGAGTTTAAGAAAGGCCGGTCGTCGATTAAATCAGGTAGTAAACAAACTTGCCTATTTAATTTTAAGCACTTCATGCATATTTCTCTTCTACTCTAATAATTCTTCATTGCAAAAAATGGCATACCACCGTCATTATTTTTGGTAAATAAACTGCCTTAATTAATTTGTTAAGCTTAAATTGCCCGGTAATCAAATAATCGTGGTAAATTAAAGTTAAATCCGATCAATAATTGGCTTAGAAAGAGCCTAAGTTAATTAATAAGCTCGGTTCAATTCCTTATTTCGAACAAATCCAGTTAAGTCCCCAATTAATAATAATTGTGATAAAAGCCTAAAAATCAACATTTTTTTGCAAAATGCCTACAAAATCAACCTTTTCGGCTAAAAAGTCGTAAAACCGAACCATTGGGAAACGCCTTAAAATCAAATCTTTTCGACTAAAAGTCGTAGAATTGAACCATTTTTGGCCAAGGCCTCAAAATCAACCATTTTTGGCAACAACCGCCTAAATCGCACATTTTGGTGAAGACCAATTGCCTAAAAACAACACCTTTTTGGCCAAAGGCCTAAAATCAATCATTTTAGGCGACAAATCGCTTAAAAAATCGACATTTTTTTGGCAAAATGCCTTAAAAATGAAAACCAAATTTTTGGCCAGAAGAGGCCTAAAATCAATCAATTTTAGCGACAAATCGCTTAAATCGACAATTTTTGGGCAAAAAATGCCTTAAAATCAATCATTTTTCGGTTTAAAACCGTAAAATCAACCAATTTTACGACAAATTCGCTTAAAAATCGACATTTTTTCCGGGCAAAAGCCTTAAAATCAATCTTTAAGCGACAAATCGTTTAAATGAACCATTTTGGCACAAATGCCTATAAATCAACATTTTTGGCAAAATGCCTAAACAAAAATGCACAAAGCATACACAAAATCATGCACAAAAGCATACACACAAAATGCACAAAGCAATACACACAACTCATGCAAAAGCCATACACAAAAAATGCACAAAGCCATACACACCTCATGCCAACAAAGCATACAACACTCATGCACAAAGCATACACACCATGGCACAAAGCATACACACTCAATAGCATTAAGCATACCATTCAAAGCCCTTCAAAGAAGCGCGCTAATCGACTACATTGACTTGATCTCCATTCAAACGTGAAGTAACGTAAGGCACGTTCGGGATTCAACACCCGGGTGGCAAGTCGAAATCGATAAAATCATCATAAACAATTTCATTAATCCATCACTTACCTTGCAAAGCAATTCATCCCATCGGTTAGTTCATCAACATGACATAGTCTCGGGATCCACCTCGGTTCGTAGATTGTGCTTAATCATTGGGATAATATCTAGTAATAGGTTAATTAGAAAATTGGAGTCACTCAGGGTTTTTTTCCTAGTTTACCCTTAAATATAAATTAAACAAGGTGGCGACTCACACACATCACGTGCATTTCTTCTCATTCAATCAAATATGCGATCAAATGCCTATGTGCTTTTTGGGGAAGGGGTTCACAGCACCTGCGCCCGGCCTCCGGCGGCACCTGCCGCCCTAGGCCCGTTTTGGCCTATAAATTGGCCTCTCCCCTTTTCATTTTTGACTTGCTCAGTCTGTGTTGACGGACACTGTCTCCTTCCTTCCCTCAACGCTTTTGCGATTCTTTTTACCGCTTTTATGCATTTTTTAATTCAATTTTTTTATGTTTATGTTATGTTATTTGGCATTAAAAATTAAACAAATCGAAACTAATTAATATTTCCCAAAGCGAGGAGCTAAATCTGGAAATTAAGAAGCGGTCGTCGATTAAAATCAGTTATGTAAACAAAACTCTGTCTATTTAATTTCAGCATCTTCATGCAATATTCTCCTTCTACTCCTAACAATTCTATATTGGCATAAATGGCATTCATGTTATTATTTTAGCAAAATGAAACTGCTTTGATAAAAAAAAAAAAAAACATGAATTAAGCTAACCGCCCGATTAATTAATAATCATGGCAGTTTAAGCTTAAATCCGACAATATTGGCGAAAGAGGTCTAAGTTAATTAATAACTACGGTTCAAATTGCCTTATTTCGAATAAATTATGGGTAAAGTCCAATTGGACTCGAATAATTGTGGCAAAAGCCTAAAAATCAAAAACAACTTTTCGGTCCAAAGGCCTTAAAAAAATCAACCATTGTTGGGCGATAATCACCTAAATCTACACCCTTTGGCAAACAAATCGCCTAAAATCGACATATTTTGGCCAAAGGCCCTTAAAATCAATCTTTTTTGAGCGACAAATCGCTAAATGCCAAATTTGGCACAGCCTTAAAATCAACAATTTTGGCCGACAAATCGCTTAAACGAACCATTTTGGCACAAATGCCTTAAAATCAACCATTTGGCAAACAATCGCCCATACGCATCAATTTTGGCAAAATTAATTGCACTAAATCAACACATTTTGCGAAAAGCCTAAAATCATTCGTTTTGGCTACAAATCGCCCGACAAACTCGTTTTTGCACAAAGCCTTAAAACCAACACATTTTGGCCGAACGAACGCCTAAAGTCGAATCAATCGATCCTTTGGCAAATGCCTAAACAAACATGCACAAAGCATACACACAACCTCATGCATTAAGTCTTACACCTTCAAAGCCCTTCCAAAGAAGCCTATCAACTACGTTGACTTGAATCTTCCAATTCAAACGGAAAGTACGTAGGCACGTTCGGGATTTCACCCCGGGCGGCATGTCAAAATCACATAAAACATTTTCATTGGTCCCAATTACATCATCTTTCACATGCAAGCAATTCACTTTGGGTTAGTTTCATCAGCATGACATTAGTCTCGGGATCCACCTCGGGTTCTCGTAGACCATGCCTTAAACATCTTGGATAATTAACTAGTAACTAGGTGAAACGACCCGAAATTTAATTTCGAAGAATTTTCATTTAAAAACTAAATTTTTATTTCAACCAAATGAGATTATACCAGCTAGATTTTATTTATTGCTAAAACTGGACCCGTAACTATGCGTTCGTCGTTTCCAATTTCAATTTTCAAAAAAACCAGCGAAAAACTCGAAAAACCAAGCAAAATGTGAGCCAAATCATAGAATTAGAACCAAACTGGTTCGAAAATCGAACCGGAATGGTCTAGAAGCCCCAAGATTTTTTTTCTTCTTTTTCCCCTTTTTTCTTTTTCTTTTTCTTTTTCCTTTTCTTTTTTTCTTTTTCCTTCTCCTTCCTTGCGCTAGTGCAGCGCGCAACCTCGCTCCTCCTCTTATTCCCTTCCCGTTCCAGCCACCAGAGCCGATCGATGCTCATCTCCTCGCCGTCGACCCTTTGGCCGCAGCAGAAGCCGGCCTTCCTTTCCTCTCCCCGTTTCTGCTTCTGGTGAGAGCGCAAAAATCAACGGCGAGGCTGGACTTCCAGCATCGACCGAGATAAGCGTCTCGTCCTTCTTCTCCGAGCAACTCCGGCGACTATCCGCGAATAAGGTAGACCGATAATCCTCCCTCCTCACTCTTTTGCAAATTAAATTTGCATAAATTTCAAGATCTTTGTAGTTAGAAATTTTCAGGTACTGTTTATATATAAAAAAAAATAATAATAAAAAAGAAAAAACAAATGATACTTATTTGCTTCTAATATATAAAGTTAAATATACGTTATTGACAAATGATAGTGCTAAGATAAAATCGTTGCTTTTTTCAATTATTGCTTTTTCATTTGCTTTTTAATAAATAAAATTCGTTTTTTTTCAAGTAAACCAACAATAAAAGAACTTGATACTACAGAAAAAAAATAAAAATAAAAAATAAAAAAAAGAATACTCGGGTAAGGCGTTCTTGAAATAGCAAAGTGCAAGAGACCCAAGATTTTTGAAGCCCGAAGTCCCTTTCCCGCTTTAATGTTTAAACAATTCTTATATTACAAAAATAGCGTGCACACATAGTTTCATATTACACAATTTGTTAGAGGAATTGATAAGCCTTTAAAATGGCAAGCAGTTTAATGGTTATTTGGCTTGAGTTTTCGACTATGATAGGGAAGGGAAAATCTCTTAAAAAACTTTTATCATTCCAAAATGAGCGCAACTGAAATTTTTTAAAAAGTATGTGTAGGCTAATGGGTGTTTGCTGCATAATTCCTATATAATAAATTAAGAGCAAATTTTAAAATGGCAGAGCTATTTCTCATTATTTCTATAACATTGCTGATATGGAATTTATAGGAGATGTTTAAGAAATCTAAGTTTTGATTGGGAAATGAGTGAATTTTTGTGCATATATGTATAATTCAAGTTAAGGAGTAAACCTATTGCATTTGGTGGGAGTAGCTATTGAGGGTATCGTCCATTTTTTATATGAACTAAACATAGGAATGGATATATTCCTCAATATTTTTGTGAAATGATACCATTGGTTAATGCTCAATAGCTTCAATCTTGTTAGGTAACGATTTCGAGTGGTAAAACAAATTACATATATCTAGAAAATCGTATTTTCATGGCAAGATGAAGGAATTTTAGGAAGCCTTAGTTAATACGTTTCAAGTTGTGAGTCGGGTTCCTAGGTAAGTATTTAGTGAAATTGTAGTTTAATTGAAGCAATTGGTTTCTTAGTGCTAAAGTTTTAGAATTTTTTAAAGTAAATGTTTAAAGACGTTGTTTAATAACTTTTAAGCAAAGAGATGAAATAAAGGTTTTAATAAGGAGTTTTATAATATTAGAAGCTAACTAAACTTATGGTATAACTTCTTGTTTATATTATAACTTATCAAAGAATTTCATTTTTATTTGTCAATTAGCTAAAGAGCTGGATTAAAATAATTATGGAAGCAAAGAAATGTTCAATAATATTATTGGGATATGTTTGAAGGTTATTTATAAGTTGTGAATTATAAGTTTGAATGTTGACATTATTATTGGATGGAGGAAGGGAAATTTAACTGTTTGATCGCCTGACGGATGGGCCTGTGTGCATTGATTGATTAATAAATAATATCATTGTGATATTTAAAAACAGGTAGATAGGTCCTATTTTTAGGGGAGATGCTGCCAGAAATTTTGATAAGAAAATTAGACTAAATTTTAATTAACAACATAATTAATAAGTTTTATTTTAGATTATTCTAATATTTTGGACATAATAATATAGTGCCTGGTTTGTTTATAATCTTTATTATCATTTAACTATTTACATATTCATTGTTATTTATTTAATTAATTGTTGTTTAAATTGCTAATACTATTTATTTATTTTGCAATTGATTTTGGATTTTAAATTGTTTGGGCATTGCATTAACGATGTTCTAATTGAAGTAATATGTCTGAATTTGAATGCAATGTTTGATTTAATTGTGTGTGATATTGCTGATTGTGTTGTGAATATTGCTGTGCTTTGTTTGTGTGGAATTTTGGATTGAAAGTTGGGTCTCACCATTGGGTTGTGAGACTGTTTTCTTGTTATACGGATCCTGATTCTGATTTCCTGTTAATATGGATCCTGATTCTGTTTCTGTTAGCCCGGTAATGGGAGATCGGCGCCCCCACGTGTGCACTCTTACTGTACCGTTACGTTAACGCACAGGTTGGCCTTCCTTTATTGGGCGCACCGGATAATCCTAGATTTGATCGCAGCCCGCAGGTGGCCTCCTGTTGTGAGCGCCTGATGTCTAGATTTGGAATGGAGACGACGGGTTGCCTCCTGTTGGTATGAAAAAGAAAAGAGAGAATGGAAAAGAAAAAATGAGAGGGCTGGTCAGGTGAGATTAGATTCTACGGCTCGGCCAGTTAGGGGGATCGGCTCCCTGGATGCCATGTGAGAGGATGAGCCATGCGGGGACGCGCTCATCGGGGGTTTCGGTGACTCCACTGACTAATTTCCCACGTGATGTGATTTATGAAGAATGTTAATAATTGTGAGTGCTGGTGATATGCCATTTGTGTGACTAAGGCTGTGTGAGCATATACCCTAGGTCGGATGACCTAGGTTGATATATTTTATACAATGGTGTGAAATGCTTGTGTTGTGCAATAATTAATTTTCATTAATAAACTCACATTAGCTTTGTTTAAATCTTTCAAGGAAGTAAGGCATTTTCTAAAATCCCAGCTATAACTCTGCTCTTCACGATAAAAAAAGAAATTCGCTAATTTTCGTATTGATCAATTAAAATAGATAAATGTCCTGAAGACTTATATGTTATACATCCGTCAATGAATCTCCGCAGTTATAGAATTTGGTATACTTTTTAAGTTGTGTATTATTATAGATGGAATAATTCTGTGAGCTGTTTTATTAAATATAGTGAAAATTTGTAAATGTTTAAAATTATATTGAGAATAGCAATTTGTAGTGTTTCAGCGCTTAACTACTACGGGCACCGGGGGCCTTAAAGCTTACCTTGGGCCCTAAGTGCCGGTCCGGCCCATGGAAATCGGGTCGTGACACTAGGTTAATTAAAAATTGGAGATCACTTAGGGTTTTTTCCTAGTTATAACCCTAAAACAATTAAAACAAGGTGGCGACTCATTACATTCACGTGCATTTCTGCCCTTAGTCCACAGCATATCATATGCAATATGATATTCGGGGTTAGGGGTTTCACAGTTTGGACGACTTCCTGCTTGGCGACCTTATGTAATCCATTTTACATAAAGTGGACTACGATTGTTGTGTAAGTAAACCGGCCTGTTCTTCTTAAGGTATGTATTTATTATCTTTTATTTGCAGTGAGTACCCTTAAAATAGAATGAAAAGTGTTCTTTCCTTAAGAATACTTGATAAATCCGGACTTAATTGAAAAATGTGATAAGACATTAAAACTGTTGATTATTTGCACGATTGAGAAATCCTTTTCTCCATTGCAAAAAAAATGAACTTCAAATGAATTTCTTCTCTTTTCTGTTTCAAAAACTTCTGAGTCTGATAGCAAGTAGCGCTGATCGCAAGGTCTCTTGATTATGTCGAACGGACAGCCAAAGCGTCCTCACTGTTACCGAGCAAAACCATCCTAAAATCCTTTTTGGGGGTGGCAAGCATGGGTAATGCCGTACCGTTTGGACCCCACGCGAAACTCCTTGGTTTCACATGTGGTTAAGGTATATCCATACCAAAGGTTCAAGGGTCCTTAATAAGCCGGATTCCTCTATTTGTGTCATAGCCTCTATAGAAACTTATCCTTTAGGACTGAAATGCAACCCCGTGATATAAAGCATCTCATTAAAAACAGATTATGATGTGTTGTTATGCGATTCCACGACATATCATAAACATTGGGTAAACATCATGGAGAACACAAAAAAAAATATTTCCTTTAGTCATGCACAAGTTTGGACAAAGACTCATTCTCTCTCATATCAGGCTAACCTCTGCTACCAACTATAACCCTAATACAACTACTCTATACTTTAACAGGTACCCGCCTGTTCAACGTACCAACATTAGTGGCCCGAACCACACCTACTGTGTATCACACCCCGACCTCACCAAATCTCAACTGCACAAATGGCCATCACTTTCTGACATCACCTTATAGAACAAATGGAAGCAAGAATGGAAGCTAAAATGAATGAGGCATTGGTTGCCCAAAGAATTGCTCTATTAGCTGAACTAGGCGGTAGTAATGGAAATGAGGCTCCAGTTGGGGGAAATGATAATGCTGCCTCCAATCAAGGACTGGTGCTGCATCTGCATCCTCAAACCCTATCCCTAACTTGGAGGACACGCCCTCCAAAACCGCTTCTGAGTTAGAAGCTCAGAAAATAAGAGAAAAACTTGAATTGTTGGAAAGGTCTGTTACTGCCCTTAAAACACACAAAGAAGTGGTGGACATGGACTCCTTGTCTCTGTTCCCCGAAGCAAGGGTAATGCATTCAACTCACAGTATCACAACAAATATGGAAGTGGATGTCCAAGGCCGAAGGGAGCCAAGAAACCACTAGAACAAAGAACAAATGAACCTTTCTCCTTCGTTCTACGAGGTGGAGAGCCAGGCCGCCCAAATAAATTAACCGACCTTCCTGAGCAAGACAGGTGGACATAATAACTGCCTGTCTACTAGCAACAATTGCAAACTCAGTACCTACCGACGTTCCAGTCGCTCATTGCCACTGCTACGAAGGTAGAGGATTTAATTCAAATGGGACAATTGAAAGAAGACTCGGGAACCTCAAAATACAAGAAGCCTAGCCAACCTAGCAAAGTCCACGAAGTGGCAAGCATCACCCCCACGAATCCTCTACATGTGGGAAATATGAGAAATGGCAGTCAGTCTAGTAGGACATATACTGATCTCGGGATGCCAATCCTTTTGGTATTCCGAGAGGCTGTCAAGGCAAACTACATCAAGCCTTTGGAAGCAAGGCCGCCACCCAGAGGCAAGACCAACCACCCACCCTACCAAGGAATTTCAAAGCATGAATACTGTGAATACCCACCAGCACATGGCCAATAAGACTAAGCGTGCTGGACGCTTAAGAAACCCGCAAATCCAGGACTTGGTAGATAATGGTTTTCAATTATTCCGAGAAGTAAACTAAAACTTAGCACTAATCCCTACCAAATATCACGGGGTAAATGCTATTAGTTCTGACCAGGAATTGATCGATCCTTTCGACCTATTTCCTAAGGAATGAATGAAATCTGTGTCCTAGACCTGAATGACCTAACTGAGGAACTCGACGCTATAACCAGAGCGGGAGACAATATGAACCATTGTCTTCGGAACAATCTCGCATAAACCTTACCCAAAGGACGATACAAAGAAGACCCCAGTGCTCTGCGATTGAAAAAAACACAAGGCTAGAGTTTCGATTTGGGACTTCTAGCATCATCCTTTCCTTATCGCCAAGCTCTTTGCAAGCTTTGATCAACTTCAAACATGTGGAACGTCAGCCCTGAAGTGTTGTATCCACCCTCACCCAATCATCAAGGTGCGCATGCGATTTCTGAGGATGGACTTACCCAGGAGGGAGACATCACAAACGTGCCCAAAATGCCAATTTTCCCCTCTCGGGATTTGAATATGACACTGTGCAGTTCATAGAAGGAAAGGCTGCGAACTCCCGAATTCTCTTTGATTTCGTGACGGTGCAAATAAACTACATAGTTCCTTTGATGCTAAAGATGTCCTACCTGCCGGGAATGAATATGGCAAGGTCCGGGATTGGGGGTTGTTACACTAAAATTAGTGATTGGGCCAGCCATAATGGAGGTACTGTTCCAAGTCATTGATGTGCCCACCAGTTTCAACCTGCTGTTAGGGCGGCCATGGATACACCACACCAAAGCAGTACCTTCCTCTTTGCATCAAAAGGTCAAAAAGGTCAAATTCCCCTACGAGGGTAAAGATTGTACACGGTTCAAGGAGAATTGATTTAACATCAGCTCAAGAAACCAAGGGCCAGCTCTCTTTGAGGTCAACCCCCGAAAATGCAATTTCCCTCTCGGATTTGAATATGACACTGAATGCAGGTTTCATAGAGGAAAGGCTTGCGAACTTCCCGATAATTCTATTTGTTTCGCGGACGGTGCAATAAACTGCATAGTCCTTTGATGCTAAAGATGTCCTACCCTGCCGGGAATGAATATGGCAAGTCGGGAAGAAATACCCCACGCTACAACGCATGGGAGTGTCCGGTGAATGAAGGGGACTTTTGGATGGGTTATCAGCCTACTGAGAAGACATGCTGAGAAGACCAGAAGAGGGAAAGAAGAACATCCAGATGCCATCAACTTTTTGACTTTAAAATATTACTTTGCAAATCGGGAGAGACCGATTCTTATCATGCTTCCCAAAGAACCGTTTTAACTGCCCGGCTGCTAGAAGATACTAACCATGGGTTAGAAATTAATTCTCTGATGTTGGGGCTAACGAGCCGAATAGTGACTGGAAATGCGAAGCTGGAAGACTTCAATGCAGCCTAATTCTCGTTTGATGAGTGCAGTCATTAACAGGAAATGATGGGGACCAAAGATTTACTGCAGCCCTAGATCAAGCCAAATCGAAGGACTCTCACCAACTGGTAACGCCGAGGAAGGAGCGCGCTGCTGATAAACCCTCCCGAGTCAAACCTAAGAGTCAAATCTGTAATCAAGTCTTGTATTGAGTCTGATTTTGAACCCCGAGTATAAACCGAGTCAGAAGTCCCCAGTTCCATTCCTGAGGTCATCTTGCCGGATTTTGAAACATCCCAGATTTCAAATTTTGATGTAATTCTTGGAAAAACAATTCCGTTATTATCAATAAAGGTTGCAAAATTATTGCTACCCCGCATGTCTATCTTTCAAGCATTAAAGGCTTGCAAATTATTGACTACCCCACATGTCTATCTTTCCAAGCATTTCCAAGCAAAAATAATGAAAAAGAAATAAATGAAATGAAAAATGATAAAGAAAAATAATAATTGGTGAATGCTTAAAGAAGTTTGCCGATTGCTTCATGTGGAAGGCAAGTGACATCACGGGAATTGACCCAGCAATAATGGTGCATAAGATTCCAGTATACCCTGAGGCTAAGCCAGTGAAACAGAAGCTAAGAAGGCTTAAAACAGAATGGTCCTTGAAAATCAAGGAAGAGGTAGCCAAGCAACTGGACTGGAGAATACGTTCATAGAACCCATTGCCTATCCGACATGGTTAGCAAATTATTGTGCCCAGTGCCGAAGAAAGATGGCAAAGTCAGCATGTGTGTGGAATCTATCGGGATTTGAATAAAGCATAGTCCGAGGAGACTTTCCCCCTGCCGATATTGACTTGTTGGTAGAACCGAATGCGGACACGATGATGTCTCCTTGACCGATCTTCTGTCGGGTGGGTACAACCAGATAATGATGCATGTGCCAGACAAAGAGAAAACGGCATTCATCACGGAGTGGGGAACCTACTGCTACAGGGTCATGCCTTTTGGGCTCGAAAATGCCGGGGCAACCTATCAAAGAATGGCGACGACCATCTTCCATGACATGATTCACGAAGAAGTAGAAGTGTACGTGGACGATATAGTTGTTAAGTCAAAAACAGCCGAAGAACATACAACAGCGCTTGAGAAGTTCTTCCTTAGACTTCGAAAGTACAATTTAAAACTCAACCCCGCAAAATGTCTGTTTGGAGCTTTACATCCGGAGTACATATGGTCAGTCGGAAGGGCATAGAAATTGATCCTTCAAAAGCCAAAGCCGTTATGGAAATACCAGCACCGAGGACGGGAAAGGAAGTTCGGGGTTTCTTAGGAAGGTTACAGTACATCAGCCGGTTCATCAATCAATTGGCTGATACTTGTGGTCCGATCTTCAAATTACTCAGAAACAGAGTAGCCGTAAAATGGAATGAGGATTGTCAGAAAGCTTTCGACCAAGTCAAGCAATATCTGTTATCCCCGCCAGTTTTACAGCCACCAGGGCTAGGAAAGCCTTTGCTGTTGTACCTATCAGTGACAGAAGAAGCGATGGATGGGTGCCAATGCTACTCAACAAGCGAAGATACAAGGTAGAAATGCCGTGTATTACCTTTAAGCAAGACGGATGCTAGAAATGAGCCTAAAATAACAAATAAGATAGAGAGTTGTGTTTGGCTCTGGTAATGTGGCGTGTACAAAGCTGAGCACTACCTCTCGCCTACCACCCCTAAGTCATTTCTGAATCGAACCCCTTGAAATTCCTATGAGAGGCCGGTTTGATAGCAAAATGGCCTAAGTGGTTCGGTGCTCGCAGTTATGATTTTAAAATTTGTACAACGAAGGCGGTGAAAGGCGGAGCCTTGGCTGATCAACTAGCAGAATTACCGTCCGAAGACCAAATGCGAGGTAGAATTTCCTTGATGAAGACTTGGTGACTTGGAAAGTGAATCTGGGAAATGTACTTTGATCGGAGCTTCGAACTACATCGAAATGGGGTTGGAAGGTCGGTATTCAAAAACCCTTGTGAGAATACATTCCAATCGCTGTCAATTAGATTTCGAACTGCACCAACAATGAAGCCGAGTATGAAAGCTTGCATAAAGGGGTTAGAAAGCAGCCCTAGAAAAAAGAATAAAAGTCCTCAAGGTTTTCGGAGATTCCAACTTAATAGTCTCTCCCAAGCTTTAAGGAATGGAAAATTAAAGAAGAGCGTTTGGTTCCTTACCTAAACGCTTGGACAATTGCTCAGTAACTTTAGGATTTATCTTCCACTCTTGCCGCGAGCCAAAATCAGTTCCGCAGATGCTCTAGCATACTTTAGCCTCTATGGTTCAAATGTAGAAGGAGACGGAGTCATTCGACCCTTTGAAGTCGCTACAGAAATCCAGACCAGCACAATGATGAATTTTGGTTGATGACAAGCTAGTACTGGGATATACAGAATTATCTTTCTTCCAGAAATGAACGCTTAACGGAGGGATCCAGCCAAGACTGAATCAACGACATTGAACATTAGCATCGATATTTCCTTACTGGGGGGGTTCTGTACAGAGAAGTTGAGCGGCCTGCACCTAGATCGTTGATGAGGAAAGAGCTCAAAACCCACCATGGATTCCCCCTACATATGGGGAGTCTGGTCCACACATGCCAACGGGATAGCCTTTTTGGCTCGCAAAAATCATGAACCTGGGTTATTACTAGTCACCATGAATGCAAATTGCGTGAGGCACGGGCAGAAGTGTCACGAATGTCAAATTTTTGCTAAACTGCAAAGACAGCCTCCGGTCAATTTGAATCCTAATTGCCTTCACCATGGCCTTTCGCGAGCTTGGGGCAATAGACGTGATCGCGAAAATCCACCCGAAGGCTCTAACGACCATCAATTTCATCCTGGTTGCTGTACGAATTATTTCACTAAAGTGGATTCCGAGGCAGCCTCTTAATCAGTTTTAAATGCCAAGAAGGCAAGAACAGTTTGTCCGTACTAACGATCCTTTGTCGTGTACGGAACACCATTCGAGATCAAATCACGGATAAGGGGTCTCACTTTCAGAGTGAATTTTCTAATTTGGTTGAAAGAAACAGAATCCAACATCATAAAGTCTCACCTTATCGCCACAAACAACGGGGCTGTAGAACGCTGCAAATAAGGCTATAAAAGTCATTTTTGCAGAAGACGGTTAAATGCAATAAAGCTTTGGCACGAACCAGTTACCGAAGTGCCTTATGGGCGATTATAAGGACTTCCAATTTAGAGACGGCCACTCGGAGCAACTCCGTATTCTTTGATTATATGGATGGAAAGCAGTGTTGCCTATTGAGCTGGAAGTTCAGTCGGCAAGAATTATCCAGGAAAGCCCAGATCAGCGAAGCAGACTGGGCTAAGAATTATCACTTGCAACTATTGGTATGGATGAAAGGCCGACTGCAAGCAATCCACCAAAACTCAAGTCTACCAGAGACAGAATGGCACGACAATTTTAATAGAAGGTCAAAGACCGAAACTGGAAGAAGGTTGGTTTGGTCCTGAAGGAGATTAGACAGCCATCAAAGACCCACGTGGAAGTTCCGTCCTCATATGGGCTGGAACCCTATGTTTTGAAGAAAAATATTGTCCGGCGGAGCCCGTCATCTTGACTGATTTTGGATGGGTTTGGAATTCACGAATCCGTGTAATCTTAGGATCAGTTAAAGAGATATTTTGTGTAAATAAGCATGCAATAATGTAAAAGAATCTAACACTAGACTGATTCTCTTTGGAAAAAGAAATTAATAATATCGGAGATATGTGAGGCCAACCCTCATTTGGGCTACTGGTCCTAAACATTAATAAAATCATTCCATAATTCTTCTTCTTGCCAACAATAAAAAAAAGGATGGGGGCAAAAAGGGAGAAGTTATCTGGAGAATGATCGGGGAAACCGTTCAGTCCCCTCGAAGCCCTATAAGCAGGCCTTTGTCAAGACTTCTGATAGTTTCCTGCAGCACAATGCCACCCATGCAACCCATATTCCTCCATCTGCCCGAACCATGGGACAGAGTTGCAAAATCCCGAAAGCCTGGGTTCCTTGGTTGAACAAGAAACCAGCTATAAACAGAAACGCAAGGCCCGCATTCTCCAGCCCTCATCTGATCAGGCGTTGTCCTGGAATGGACTCTGACAACTCATTCAATCAGGGGCAGCAAAAAATTGCTTTCTGATCACCAACTATCCATGGCCTTAGCTTGTTGGTCGGTTGAAACTGAACAAGTTTTCAAACGACCGAACATACCGATTTTGACCATCGCTTGACCAAAGGGGCATTAGGGTCACACCTGCGATAGCACAGAAATTCCTCAAGAAAAGAGGGCACATCTCCTCCCAATCATGGCCCCGAATCGCGCAAAAACGTGGGCCTCAGGGTCCAGAGTCCCTGTGCAGGCCCATAAAAAGTCCAGTCAACACTAACCTCCCCTAAGGGAATGATAGGAGAGAGACCGTACCGTCCCCAAGTTGATCTTGTTCGACTTTGGAGAGATCCTAGTCCCAGCTGTGCATCGCTGTGATTAAAAAGAAGATTCATTCTTTGCAAAAAAAAAAAACAGAAGAAGGAGAGAAAAAAGAAGAGTGAAAAACCAAAACAAAAAAAAAAAAAAAAAAAGAACCAAGTTTTTATAGAGAAACATGCACTGAAATGAGGGCGCAGCAGCCGCGAATTACCGCCGAAATGATGCGGCACAGCAGCCGCCGAAACGTGGGGGCGCAAAAAAAAAAAAATTTGCCCATAAGCTGAAATGATGAAGTCCCATTTATTTCCAAAATACAATAAAACATGCATACATATTTTCAGTACTAACTAAGTCGGTACAAATAAAATTTCAAGTACAGAATACAGTGAGAAGCAAATAGTCAAAGTTTAGTATAGGAGTTCAGACAAAAAAAAAAAAAAAAAAAACCAACGGCGGGGTTTCCCCCTCTGCCCATTTCCTCAAAATTTGCTCCTTCAGGAAAGCCACTGGCTCTCTAAATCTTTTATGATAAGCAAGTGGGGGGCACTGTGAATACTCAAATTTTGAGGGCTCAGGGGAATAACATGGTGATGTGAAACTCTTTAAATGGAGGAAAGCCAATGCCTGCTACAGTATCATGCCAAAATTGGTTTTGGACTTTGCTATAAAAAAACAGTAACTTTGACTTTTGCTACATGCAACTGTGCAAACTGTCCGAAATCCCGGACCCGAAGGCCCATCTTTTGGAACATTTACTCGAAGTAATCCAATATGGTACTTAAAACGTCCGGAAATGTCGCAACGATCCAATGGAAAGGTCCCGAAATATTTTTCCGGAGACCCGACACTCCGAAAACTCCTCCGAAGTGAAAAAGCCGAGTTAACCCGCGGCCCCTGCCGTCGGCATGGCGGGCACCTGCCGCCGCGACCCATTTTGGCTCTATAAAATGGCCTCTCCCCTTCATATTTTGAGACCCCTGTCATGTGTTGACGGACGATCTTTCTCCTCCACCACACTCCTTGCAATTTCTTCCCGGGCTTTTTTTGCATTTTAATTAATTTATTAATTGCATTTTTGTTTGTGATATTTGGACACTAAAATCAAACAAATTTAATTAAATAATATTTCCAACGAGGAGCTTAATCTGGAGGTTAAGAAGGGTTTCCGATTAAATCAGGTACGTAAACGAAACTCTGCCTATTTATTTAGCACTTCATGCAATGCTTCTCTTCTACTCCTAATAATTCTAACAACGCATAAATGCTTCATCAGTCATCAATTAGGTAAACAAGATTGCTCAAGTAAAATGAATTTAAGCTAATGCCGGTTAATTAATAATCGTGGTAATAAGCTTAAATCCGACAATTTTGGCTAAAGAGCCTAGTTATTTAACTACGGTTCAACTGCCCTTATTTTTCACAAATCCGGCTTAAGTCCAATTAATCAATAAATTGTGGCTAAAAGCCTTAATCAATCCCGTTTCGAACACTAATTTGTGATTAAGCTCGAACGTCCGATTAATTAATAAAATCGTGGCATTAAGAGCCTAAATCGCAATTTTGGCAACCTAATTGCCCTAAAACAACACATTTGGGCCAAAGGCCTTAAATCAACCATTTTCGGGCGAAAATCGCCTTAAAATCAACTTTTTGGCAACAATTTGCCTAATCAAAAATCATTTTGGCTAAAAAGCCATTAAAATCAACATTTTTGGCAACATGCCTAAAAATCAATCATCTTTGGCAAAATGCCTAAACACATGCACGAAGCATACACACACTCATGCACGAGAGGCATACACCTCATGCACAAAGCATCCACTCATTCACAAAGTCATACACACTCATCGCACAAAGCAATACACATCATCGCACAAAGCAATACACACTCATGTCCAAAGCATACACACTTCATGCACAATAGCATACATAACTCAGCAAAAACTACACACCTATTCACAAGAGCATACACACTCATACCATTAAGCATACACCTTCAAAGGCCTTCAAAAGAAGGCCTATTCGAACTAAACGTTATTTGATCTTCCCATTCAAACGAAGTACGGTAAGATTCGGATTTACCCCGGGTGGCAAGTTAAAATCACTCAAAACATTTCATTATCCATCATTCATGGCAAAGCGCTCATTCATACAGTTAGTTTTATCAGCATGACTGGTCTCTGATCCACCCGGGTTCGCAGACTGTGCCTTAACATTGGGATATTAAATCTGCAACTAGGTAATTAAAATTGGAGTCACTCAGGGTTTTTTCCTAGTTTACCCCTAAAATAATTAAACAAGGTGGCGTACTCACACAACTCCACTGCCATTTCTATCCTTAAATCATATGCAGATTCATATGCCTATGAATTCGGGTAGGG
>NW_023591168.1:0-40538 GCF_014843425.1 Jatropha curcas | reverse complement strand
TGGAGTTTATTTTTTTTGATTTTCCAGGAGTTTATACTAACGTCCGGGAATGATGCAAGCGTATTGTTTATCATTATTTTCAGACCGAGTGAATCTCCAGAAGGCCTGAGTCAAAAGGATTGACGAAGGTAGAGGCTTTATACTCTGAAGGCTGTAGGGGGCGAGAAAGAAAAGGAAGTATAAACCGGCATCGGGTTCTCAGGCATCAAAAAACAGTTTTACATCTGCTTCAGCAGCTCAACGCTTCTAACAGCCAGCGCACCACGACAGCCGAGCACACTGACTCGCAGTAGTGAATGAATGATGATAACGAGCTCAGCTTGGATAACAATCAGAGACAGCACTTGCAAGAGCTTAGAGCGCAATGTCCTGCGGGCGGTGAAGGCCCCGTGCTGGTACTTCTCCTCTGTCCTGGCGCCTCTACAATATTTGGACACCCGACATGTTTTTGACCTCTCAGCAGCAGAACACTTCCTGCTTCTTGATCCCGATGCTTCGCAGACGATACCCCGTTGGGTCCACCGTTCCCCGTGCCCTGCCGTACAGTATCACATCCAGCAGGTAACTCCTGCTCGCCGATCCGACATCGGATCCTGAGATTGACAATGGACAGCAAGATTTAGATTTTTGCGGACACCTTTTTAAGTTTTTATTTGATTTGATTGATATTTTCTTATATTTTACAGTTTGTAACATATAAAAATTAGCAATTTTACATTAGTTGAACGTGTTTTTATTGTACAATTTTGATATTCACACACTACATAAAAATTACAATTTACATTGTTCTTGAATTGCGTGTGTGATATATATGTTAGATAAATGTTCAATTTTCAACAGTGCGGAAAAATTTTGGGTTTTATAATAATATGTTATTTTTTTTTTATTTTTTTATTTTTGGCAACCGTTTGCGAACCGCTTTGATACCGAAAATGTGCAATTTTAAATTACATTTTAATACGAAACGGCTTTGTGACCGAATTTGAGACGCGAATTTACGAACCTTATTTGCGACTGATTTTAGACCGATTCTTTGAAGACCGGTTTTGCGAAGCCGACTTTAATAAATTTGCGACCGTTTATTTGCGACCGTATTAGCGCTGAATTTTCAAAGTCAACCACGGGACCCCAAACATTGGGCGACCCGATTATTAAAGTTTTACGACCAGGTTTATTATCGGTCTGCGAAAGAGTTTGGCCGCAACCAAGAGATCGGATTATTCCATCGGTCGGCAAATTCATTTTTGCGACCAGGCCTATTTTATGCGACCGAAATATATGTCGGTCTCAAGATCGTGAATCGCAAAAATTAAATTTTGCGACCGAGTATGAAGCCCCCTATTTTGGCGAACGATTTGAGTCGGTCCGCAAAATGCGCATTTCTTGTAAGTGAATAAATGTATATGAAATATAGTAAATGAGAACTCTTAAATTGCTCGAAAAATCCTTACTTAGTAGACCCAATTTGGAATGAAAAATTCCCCTTATTATCAGGTAGTTAGTAGTTGTAGACCATTTGGTCATAAAAACTATTGAAAATAGAAACTTTCTTAAGAATAAGAAGAATAGCCATATCAGTAAAACTTAGAAGATAGATATATTAAGAACTGAAATTTTTGGTACGTATGCACTATTTAGACTGTAGTGAATGTGACCAAATCAAACGAAAGAAAAATTGATATTTTTAAATTTAAACTGTCAGGGTAATTCACTTGAACTCTATTAAGACGAATTAATAAATTTAAGGACTCCCTTTGGAGTTAGATATGCTATGTAAAATAATGTAAGACCTTGTAACTTGTGAACTTGAAATTGATTAATTGGAATTAATGAATTCTTGTATTTGCTATTGACCTAATTGCGTAATTTTTATGATTATGTATAATGAATGAAAGGAAAATTCCATAAAGATTTCAAGGAAACTGACCTATTTGGCTATGGTGATGGATTTGTTGTGCTTTGAGAGTAATATGAATACTCGATTACAATTCGAAATTGTTTGGGTTCATGTGTAGGGAAGTAAGTAAAAATGAGCTTTAAAAGTTTAACCTGGGAATGAGTTATGCAAATTTGATTTGGGGGCCTGAATATAATTGTGATTTGAGTGGCTATTGGTTTAAGATATGATCTATAGGTGAAATGAGTTTTTAATGAATGTTCGTAATGTTTAATCAATATAATTTGACAAAGAGAATTGGTATGTTGTTGGAATATTTTGTATAGTGGGCTGAATAGGCCTAGTTGAATTATTATTAAATTCTTATCTTGGTTCCCCTATGATAATTTTGATACTAAATTTAAAGTTTACGAAACGGAAAATAAGTTGGATGGGTTGGAAGTAAACCATACAATGGCAATAGGAATTTTTCTTTGTGTAGGGTAAATACAAAACACTATGTAGACAGAGGAAGGTGAATTAAGAGGATTAAGGTATTGGCAGAGAAACGGATTTTGACAAAAATCTGTTTTGAAGATCTAAAGCAATTGACAAATAATGGTAAAGAAAAAAAAAATAAAAATAAAATAAAAAAAAATAGACTTATATAGATAAGTAATAAGAGAGTGAACTAAAATCGGAATGGCGTTGATAAAATAAATAAACGAAAGTTTGTACAGATGATTTTCTTGGAATTTTAGAATAAAGAGAATAATTTTAAATTGTTGATTGAGAAAAATTTTTAGTGGATAACAAATGTAAATTAAATGAGTTAAATTTATTAATTATCGAATAATTAAATCTTTCACAAATCTGTTTTTGCTTCTCGCGTTTAAATCTTGCAAATTGCTTAGTCTTCCATTGGAGTATTACTTAATCAATTAAAAGAGTGTTTAAAGAAGAGATTTTTCTAAAAAAGATTTCAAGTAGTTGTCTAGATGATAGTATTTGGAGATTAAGTCGCGATAAGCTAAAAGTTTCTTAATAAGCTTCGAGCTATTGGTGTGGGTCATGCTATTAGAGAGATTGAATCTGCAATTATTATTCTATATAATGATTGGCGATAGAAAGGTAACATATCAGCAGATACCCCACTCACTTCCTTTCCTCGATTCGTATTTTTTTTTTTCAATCGGAGATGTTTCCTTGTATTGGGAAGTAATAATTCTTATGGAAAACCTTGAAACATTCATATTAGCTTTCAACTAGAAGTTCAATTCACATGACGAATTGTTCCTTAAGGGCGGGGAGGAGATTAAAATGAACCTCGAAAAATTAATATTTCAAAAAATTTAAATCGTAAAAACCAAACCAATTTGAAATCAAGCTGGGAGAAAAATTTGTCTTATTTATTACTAATCGGTGGACCCATAAATTCAGTGCTTGATTTTTTAGAAAGCCAAGCGAAAAATCGATAAACAAACAAAAAAAAATCAAAGTGAATCGCTGATTTGAAACCCAAAATTTCCGATTCGATATTAGAACGGAACGGCCTAGGAAATTCCTAGAAAACGCCACTATTCTTTTTTTCCTCTTCTGTCTTCCTTCGTGTGCGTCAAGCGCCGCTCCTGTTCCACTCCTGTCCCGTTGTTCAGCCACCCGTTCAGCGTGAACACGAGTATGGCGGTTTTGACTTTCGCCTGGTCAAACTTGACGGGCCGCGATTCACCACGCCTTCTATACGCGAATTAGAAGGCCTCCGTATACGACGATTACGGTGGTCCGAAGGAATTCTAACAAAAATAGGCCAGGACTTCTTTCTCTCATCTCCGGTGAACCACGCCATTTCCGACAGTTTGCAAGAGTAGAAGCGAGGGTACCAGAGATCACTTCTCACTCACCCTCAAGGCGATCAAATTCTCCTCCATCAATCACGGCAATGGGATGCTCAGTATGACGAAACCGCCATGTACGAGATCGCCAAGCTGCTGTCAAAGTCCTGATCAATCCCAATTAGAGTTTTAGCTGCCTCAACGGACATCGAGAATGGAACTAGTAGCAAAAATTGGAGCAGCGGGCGGTTGTGTCTTCGTAAATTTCTGGGGATGCTGCCGATTTTCTGCGCCACTCTGTGCAAGAACGGCGATGACAGCGGGCTGACGGCGGCGGTTCGGTAGGCCTTCCGGCGAGGCAAAAATGACCTCCTCTCGTGTGGATATTCAGAATCTAATAGTCCAATTTTCAATCGATGCTTTATCGAGGTTTTCAGAATTGCGGAAGACAAAAGTCTTGAAAAAGCGTGCAGTAGTAGAGATTAGTCCTTTAAAGGGACAAATAAAGAACTGTGAGTAGTGTTAGATAATTCGCATCAATCCGCCTGCATCTTTGCTCATGCATTCACGGCTAAATGTTATTCAATGCATTTGGTTAAAATTGCTATATTGGTGCTGCGCTATTGTTGCGATTAAAAATTCTGCGTGATTACCCTTTGTTTTTGTGAATATTGTTGTGTGCTTGTTTGGTCATGCGAATTGGGATATGAAGTGGGTCACCATGGGTTTGTGTAGGGCCAGTCTAACGAGACCGTTGGCCACTATGGGAAGATCGGCGCGCCCCGTGTGCACGCAATGATATGGATGATATGGAAAACCACAGGGTGGTCTCTTATTGGGCGCACCTGATAATTTGGATTTGATGGTAGCCCGCAGGGTGGCCTCCTGTTGTGTGCGGCTGATGATCTAGATTTGAAGGAGACGACTGGGTTGCCTTCTGTTGGTATGGAAAAGAAAAGAGAGACTGGAAAAAAAATGAGAGGGCTGGTCAAGTGAGGATTAGACCTGTCGGCCATCTATGGGGGATCGGCTCCTTGGTGCACACGTTATGAGAGGATGGGCCATGTGGGAGGACAGCTCATTTGGGGTTTCGGTGACGCCACTGACTAATTTCACGCACTGAACTAATTTCCACGTGAATGTGATTACAGTGAAGATGATAATAAATTTGTGGTTTGCTGTTGTAATTGTCATTTTGTGTGAACTGCATGATCATACTAACTAGTCGGAGGACTTAAAAGATTATGTTAGCCTAATGTGTGATTGTGTGGGTGAGACGGCGTTATCTAACCCTTACTCATATGAGTTTGGCGCTCACCCTTGCCTACTATTTTTTTTTCAAGTAAAGCAAGAAAGAAAAGTCTATGGAATTCAACTGAGTTGAGATTAATATTTATGGAACGACTGTAAATTAAATAGAGTTCGCAACAATTGTATTCCAAATGAGAATGTAACTTGGATAATAAGAACACATACATTAATATTAAATGAATTGTATTTTTTGAATATATTGGTGAAATAAATTATTGATACATTAATATTATGAATTGTATTTTTGATATATTGGTGAAATAAATTATTGGGCCTGAAGCCACATTTATGAGTGGAATATGAGTTTAACTAATATAGGCTTACTACGGAGGCCTTAAGCCCACCCAAGTCCTAGTGCCGGTCCGGCCCGCGGAGATGGGTCGTGACACATGCATTCACGCAAAATGCTTCCTAAAATACTAGAATGAACACACAACCAGTCAAGCATATGGCACAACATCAACACCCACAAGTAATTATACCTTCAAATAATCAAACAAGTGGAAATTAGTCAGTGGCGTCACCGAAACCCTCGACGAGCCATCCTCCCACATAGCTTGCCCTCTTAAACGTTTGCACCAAGGAGTCAAGCCCCCATACATGGTTGACCGATCTAATCCTCACTTAACTAGCCCTCTCATTTTTTATAGTCTCTTTTCTTTTCTATACCAATAGGAGGCCACCTTGTGGTTTTCGATATTATATATCATCAAATGCAAAAGGGGCCGCCGATCTTCCCATACATGGCCAATGATATCAAACATCACCCTCACAAACCCATGGTGACTCACCTCATTCTAATTCCAAACAAATAAGGTACAACAATATTACAGCACATGTAATCAAATAATTATTGAACAGAATGCATTCGGTTAATAGTTAATATGCAGACATAAATATGTGATATAAATATAAACATATAGTAGAAAGATAAAGATAAAGATAATGATAATGATAATGATAATAAGTGATGATAATGATAATGATAATCCCATCCACTATAATCATTATTCATTCTTCTTAATCATTTGCCTAATTATTTACTAAATTCAAGTCAATACTAACCAATCATCACATTTTAGTTATGAAAAACGCCATATAATTACAATAACAAATAACAAAATGACAAATAGTCCTTTCCCTTTTATTATGAACAGTTTATTAACAATATCCCATCATTTGCACTAAAAGCATTCGAGCTCAATTTTATTAGGTATTCCTCCATGAAAACCATGTTCCAATAAAGTTAAAAGTAAACAGTACTAATGTCAAAAGGCTATTTCCACAAATCTAGCCAAAACATGTATTTTATGAAAGCAAAATATATTTTTATAAAGACCAAACATATAGTTTACAAAAATTAAAAACGATTGAAATTTAATTTATTTGTAAAAAGATTTAACCTATTTTATTCACATATGTTATTACTAAAACTCTTCTCGACCAAAAATCTTATTCTCCCTATAATATTCTTACCATAAACCAGTTCAACTATTAGATGGCCCCTGGATTTAAAGACCTCACTGCACTCCATATAGCTATCTTACCTCTACAGGGATTTTACTGCTTTCTACTTAACCATCAATCTCTCTCAAATACTTGATCTCTCAAGTACTCCAAAAATTGCCTTCATAATAATATCTTTTGCTAATTCACTTTTCAGTTCTCTTAACTCTTTTCTTTTTAATATCCTTTCATTCCACCTTTTTAAATTATTTTATGATTTTGATTGGTTAAAAAAATAAAAAGAAAATTTGTTATTTATAAATATTTAATTTGATTTAGATTAGTTTTTTATTCTATTATTAAACTATATTTATTTACTAAAAGAGATTATAATGAAAGTTATTAACAAAATATGTAAATTATAAAACGTAAAATAAAAGATATATGATGATTTTATAAATCAATTTGGTACTTAAACAAAAAATAAAATCAACTAGCATATAATAAAAACTATATGAACCAATATGTTGAAGAGAATATAAATAACATAATTCATATTTAAATTGTTATTTTAAAGAGGGAAACAAATATATTAATTTTCTTCAATAAGATATTACAGTGTAAGACATATAATTAAAAAAAAAATTTACTATATATATAAAAACCATTGGATTTATTGCAATCTAAATAACAATTTATATTTTAATTACATAAATAAAAAAAAGCTAAACGAGTGTAGTAAATGTGCATCACACATCATAAAAAGAACCAATATATAAAAGTGGGAATGAGAGGGGGAAGGGAATAATGAGATTGCCGATATTATCCTTATGAAATTTAAGATATCCTAAAATAACCTTAGTTTTAACCAATTCAAAAATTGTAATAAAAATATATATAATATTTTTATAATTTGATTGGATTTTTTAAAACTTTTTTAGTAGATAAATAAATATAGATAATTAATCATTTCAAAATTTTAAGATAACTTATAATTAATCATTTCAAAATTTTAAATTTTCACAATTATTATCTTATTCTGTCTAATTATATTTTATTTTTATTATATGATTATGTTAATTATTAATAATAATTTAATAATTTATTATTATTATAATTTATAATTTAGCTTCAATATTATTATTTTAAATAACGAGGCATTTAAAAAATTTATATTTTTTAAAATTTATTTTAAATAAATATATGTAGATGATTCAGATTTGATTTTAAAAGGGTATAATTAAATTTCTTTAACTACAAATTGCACTCTAATTTGATTAACTAAAAAATAAGATAAAAAGTTGTTATTTTTAAACATGTCGAATTTAGAATTTAATTAGTTATATTGGTATATTATATAATCCAAATCCTATTTCTATTAAAGAATATAATTGAATATAATTTTATTAATATTAATTTTTAAAATGCTTTCAATGAATTTTGATTGGCTAAAAATAAAATTAAAATTTATTATTTATTTATAAATATTTAATTTTGATTTTTATATTGCTTTCTTATTCTATTGTTAATAGTATATTTTATTTACTATAAGAGATTAAAATGAAAGTTATTAACAAAACATGTAATTAATTATAATGTATAAATAGAAGCTATATGATGATTTTATAAATTGATTTGTTTTTTTTCCCTTAAAAAATAATGAGGGCACTAACATATACATAAAAACCGTAAAAATCAATATGTTAATATAGAATAAAAAAATTTACTGTATATATTAATTTATATTTAACCACATCAATCTAATAATTAATCTAAATAAAAATTTATATTTTAATATTATATAAATAAAAAATTAAACAATAATAAAGAATGATCATATAACGAACATAGTCAACGTGCAACGCACATCATAAAATAAAACTAGTTTGTAGTAAAAGCACCAAATGAATTGTGTCTTAATCGCATATTTGTACTAAAAGCACCAAATGATTGGTGTCTTAATGAAAAGACTATTTAACTATTTAAATTTTTATATTTTATATTGAAACCACCAATTATAATTTAATAATTGATGGTTTCAACAAAAAATAAAAATTATTATTTATTTCTCTAATTGCTTTTTGTTGACTATTTGTAAATATGAATTACTTTTTTCTATTACACTCAAACAGCTAATTGAGTTGGTGATTTTAATGCAACATTCTCAATAGCTGAAATAAACACTAAATTGATAAATAGTTTTCATTTGAAATTAAATTTGTGGATAGTGTTTTCAAACCAACTTTCCACATGCTATTTAATTAGTAATACCAACGTGCTATTTAATTATAATTTTGACAATTTTGATCGCAAGGAACAAAAAAAAAAAAAAAAAAAAAAAAAAAAAAAAAGCGTTTTGAGGGACTACGTAACAATAATTTTCCGAAAGAAGTCAAATAATTAGATTACAAGTACAGGGGACCAAACTTAGGGGTTAAGCTCACTTTGAAGCCCTACACTCCAAGTCCAAGACCGGAGTTCCTTTTTTACAATGATGATGATATACCTAGCTACAAGTTTGACCAGGAAACAAAAATGTGACAAAAAAACAAAAAAAAAAAAAAAAAAATCAAAAATAAGTTAAATGGTCACTGAGACTGCAAGCCATGAATGGATAAATAATTTCTGTTGATAAGGCAAAAAGAAAACAAACAAGAATTTCCCTAATAAAAGAATTACCAGACTTTTCACCTGCACACACCCTAATGGATTCGAAGATTCAATCTTCAATGCCCAACAAGCATATTTTATTTACTTGAAATAGTCTTGCGAAAAAAAAAAAAAAAAAAAAAAAAAATCAAAATAAGTTAAATGGTCACTGAGACTGCAGCATGAAATGGATAAATAATTTTGTTTGATAGGCAAAAGAAACAAAAAGAATTTCCCTAATAAAAAGAATTACCAGACTTTTCACCTGCACAACCCTATAGGATTCAGAAGATTCAAATCTTCAATGCCCCCAGCATATTTTATTTACTTGAAATAGTCTTGCCGGAGAAATGTGAAAAAATTCGAAGTTTGGCCATCCTCGTCTTTCTGCTTCCACAGTTCACCATTTCCTTGGATGTACCATGATACTTTTGGAGATAATGGTGTGTAAAGATCTGCATGTTATGAAATTATCAGACAAACAAAAACTCCACAGGGCTTCCCCATACATCAATACTAAAAGGTTTACAAAAAGTTAACTCATATAAAGTTTAGCTTTAAGGTTTTATAAAAAACTACTCAAACATTATTAAAATAACTATCAACTACCAAAACAGCTATTTTTTCCGAACATAACCTTAATTCTAAAAGCAAGGGATGGAGTACCACATGCTCATATAAAGTGGAGGTACATAAAGTGGGGAAAGATAACAGACATTTACCTCTTGTTTGGAATAAATGAATTCTAAAAAATTGTCAAATTCATTTATAAGTTCAAACTTTTGTGTTTAGTATGAAAATTAAAAAAAAAAAAGGAAAATTTAAAATTCTACAAATTCAATGCTATAAATCTGAATATAACTAAACAAAATTCTACCAAAAAATGTTTCTAAATGAATTTCACAAACTTAAACGACTCAAAACTTTATGACAAAACTATTCATCCTTCTAACATTTTAAAAAATTATTATGCTAGGGTATTTTACGAAATAAAAGCAAATGAATTTTCAATTTTTAAATTTATTCCAAACATGAAAAATTCATTTACAAATGAATTCCATATTTTGAATTTATTTATACCAACGGAGTGTTAAGAATAGAAACTGAGATCATAAGAATTTGTTGTGCAGTATAGGTACAAAGAGTAGACAGATAAGAGTATAGAAGAAAAACAAAGTAAAGAAATTATTCAAGGCCTTCCAACAAATGTTGAAGGCTGGTAGTCTTCTTGCAGATCCATTTACCATTAAAGATATAAAATCATAAATCAATTTAGTCTTAAAGCCCTAATAAGAATCATAACTGTAAACAACGTACTTCTCAACACATATCAAACTCAATTCTAATAATGATTCAACCTGAAAGACAATGAAAATTTTAGCCCATAAATAAATATATAGATTAGCTTAATCTATGTCCTCAAATGAAAAGGTGATGCAAATTTAAACTTGAATTTTCATCAGTCCAGGTTTGAAATATTTTTCTGTTCTCCGTGCTCACACCAAAACAATCATATATATATATATATTTTCCAACTGGAGAAAATTTCTTTTAGATTGTTAATGATGATCACCTTTTGTTGTATTGCCAAAAATATTCATGCTAAGCTTAAATGGAAATTGAAAATGATCAGGGGTATGATAAGGTAAAGAATTCAGTACGGGTTATAACAGCAAGGTTCCTTTTTATCATAAACAATATCATAAACATTCCTTTAGAAGAATAAATGCTCAAAGCATTGGCCCATTTGGGCCTCAAATATGCATTTACTTCATTTGTCTAATGGATAATTATATCACTTGTGTTTGAATTTTGTCAATTTTTCTATTTTAACGTTTACATTTATACTTAAACAATCGAGTGTCTGAATGGATGAAATTTTTTTTCTTAATTAGGTGAATTTGGCCTAAATTTCTTGTCAAGACACTCAAGTGGACCATTTACCCAATAGTTGTGCCATACCTCAACCTCCACTTTGTTCTCTCTCGCTTTAAAACTTCCTTCTTTTTCTGTCTTTATTACCCTCTCTCTCTCATTTTTCCTTAAAAAGAAAAAAAAAAAAAAATTTCTTCCATTGTCCAAGAAAATTACAATGGAAATGTAAGAGAATATGAGAAAGAACGGAGGAAAACTGAGAAGTGGATATGGTGGAGATAATGTAAAATAGTACAGATTATTATTCTGGCAAGAAATTCAGGCTTTGGCTTTTGCTTAATTAGTACAGTTACTTAAAATTTTTCCAACCTATTCAGACACGCTTGATCATAAAAATGAAGTTCAAACACTGAAAAAATAAAATTGAAAAAGTTCAAACATTGATTGTGTAATTACGCTTTTTCCTAATTATTGATTAGGATTTATTAGTCCCTGAATTAAACCCTATGGATCATATTGGCCAAAAAACTCAGAGAACAATAAATTAAGTTTCCATTTAACAAAACCGTTATTTCCTTGCATCTAAAATTTGCAACTCTTACGTGATTTCAAAGTTCTCATCACGAATATCAAAAGCAGTTCAAAGGATAGGCTTAAGTTTGATTTTGATAAATCTAATGTAAAAAAACACTTATTTACACCCACTCTGCCCATCCAATCCAAAACAGAACATGAAACATGTATATCATATTTAAGCTTATGACAGGAACCACATTTTAATATGTAGCAAAAACTGCATGTTACAAATTCATGTTAACATTTACTTACACCCATAATAAATACCCAACCAGTCTAAAACAAAAACATGCAAAATGTACATCATGCTAAAGCTAGTGATATGAGAAATTAAGACTCAATTTTAACATGTAGTGACAAAAGCAAATTGAAAAGAGATTTGAGCTTGAATTATTCAAATGATTCAAATTTAATAAGACAGCGCTTAAAAATTTCATTCTATTTAGGGTAGATAAAAAGTTATACTTATAAATCACCTTGTATATTTCTCTAAGAATATCAAGATTTTCTTTTGGTATTTATATGATAACAAACGTATTACTATTAGAAGTACAAAGAAATCACTCATGTATCACAGTCCACACATTAACATAGTGCACTCGGACTTTATGGTTAGCATTCTAACAGACATGCTTTCAAGTGCTAATGGAGAAGTCCAAACTATTTGCATGAGCATACCTGTTATAAAAGGTGGATCAGGCTCCCTTGTACTGTGTAATACAGCAGTCCCAGATAACACAGTAATAAATCCACAAAGCTCAGATGCTATACTGCTTGCACTTTGACCAGAATAATCCTACAAAAAACACGCAGAAAATTTTATGCCTTGAATACAGTCTCTCTCTCCCCCCACCCCCAAAAACCCCAAATTGAGCACTTTGCTGTACCTTAAACATTATAGCACTGGCAAATATTGTAAAAGATGTGAACATGGCATAATAGATCGGAGAAACAACTGCTGTGTTGAAAGTATCTAATGCCTGCAACCATGTCAATATCATTAGATAACAGCTGAACTTGGACTAGCCATAATTCTGGCACATTCAGTTCAACATCATGAATCTACATATTAAATTAGGGAGCATTAAAAACTGCAGGAGAGACACAATAATCATACATGCATCCTCACAATCAATTACACCAATAAAGCAACGATAGAATCACTTGTTTCAAAACAACATAAATTTTTTATAACATTATCTTGTTCATTAAAAGAAGAAAAAAGAGGAGATAACATGCGCACAGAAAAGAATTGAAAAAGAGAAAATGAAGCAAGGAAGATTCGGACGCAATGCAAAAGCACATGAAATTCTATTCAGGAAACTATTTATGCAGCCAGTCTTTTCAACAATAGCATACATGTATGGTTAAGATGATAACTACTTGATCTGGGCTGAACTTTTGCAGCCACAGGTTTTAGGATCCAGTATGAATTTTCACCATGGATCTTACAGCCTAGTACAATGGAAGTATCTTCTTGAAAGTGTGTTAACAGGGTGCACCATTAATTTGGTTGAATCATAGATTTAAATCAGTCATGGTAATGAATGCGCTAATGGTTAACGAAATGGAAGCAGAGCAGTTCCAGACACATGAAACAGCCACAACCTGTTACGACATAATTCTTTTCAGTTATCTATACATCCGAAACCTCCCCCTTAAATTATGGCTTGAAAAATTACTTAAAATAAATTAAGCTATTCAAATTTCTTAAATAAAATGTAGTGTTAATTCAGGGAAATAGATAAACTAGATTATAGTTAAGGGCCAGTGGAGCCTTCCATATTGATGTTCAGATAAAACTCCTGGGCCTTATACAAGATTTCATGGCCGGATAACTTGCATTGCCATGTGGGAAGTATGTCAAGGCAAACTTCTTTTTGACATTAGCATTCCTCCTTCTCTCCCTTTCTCTCTCTTGTCAAAAAGTTGCAAATCAAAAGTTACCATTGGTACTGTTGCAAGATAAGGGAACCAGCCGTTGTATCTGTCTCCAAAATGCCTCCTGAAGTCACTGAATTGTTGTTTGACATTTTTTGTGGTACCTGGCATATGTGGTGCTGATAGTCAAGCCATCAACCAGATTATCGTCATCTATAGATATCCTATTTCTCATCTTGATGATATGCTAGATATAATGGCTGTTCATAGTATCTTTTCAAAGATAGATTCATCATAAAACACTAATGTTAGAGCAAATGATGAAATGGAAGACTGCCATCATGACCAAGGATGCTTTATAAATTGCTAGTTATGACATTTGTTCTTTCTAATGCTCCTAGAACATTTACGCAATTTATGAACCACCAAATATATTAGCCTTGCTGGTCATTTTCTTTGTCCTCAATTGATTGTATCCCCATATATAGTAAAACCAAGGAGGCACACATCTCTCATTTGCAACAAGTCATGAGAGTTCTCTCCCAAAAGAAGCTCTAAGCTAATTTGAAGATACATTATTTCCCTACTGCAAGTCAAGTATTCTTGGTTTTTGCCATTTCTCTCTAGAGGTGCTGAAGTATTCAATAATGGAATTGGAAATGGTATTTTAATTGGAACCAGTGCCACAGAATTGGATTAAGTCAGACTGAATTCAACTGAATCAACTACTGGCTATTGCAACTTTCGCAAAAGTAAAGTGGTCTTTGGTAAAACTAAAATCGAAGAGCAGAATTTTAAGTATTAAAATAATATAAAGGCTAAAAAATTTTGAAAGTTGTTTTAAAACCCAATGACTTTTACATTCAATGCAAAATTTTAACCTAATTTTGACTTATGCTTTTAGGTAAACTTTAAGTTAAACAAGATTCTTACAATATATATTTGTATGGATGTTACCAAAAACAAAAAACTAATAAGTACTAAAAATTTTAATTCTATATGTTGCAGTTTGTTATCAAACACCACTTCAGCAAAATGATTAAAATAAACATTAAATGAAGGACTTAACTAAATACTATTATAATCTTGTGTATCTAGTGAAACAAAAATAGTCAAAGAAATAGTTAGTTTAATAAATAAATAATTGCATACTGTTGAGAATCTGGCCCTAGAAGCAATTAATCAAATCAAATTCAATTATATATTTAATATTGGGCTTATAATGAGTTGGGTTTACCTTTAACACAAAATGACCTAAGCCATTTTAGAAAATAGTTAGTTTAATAAATAAATAATTGCATACTGTTGAGAATCTGGCCCTAGAGCAATTATCAAATCAAATTCAATTATAGTATTTAATAATTGGGCTTATAACTGAGTTTGGGTTTACCTTTAACAAACAAAATGACCTAAGCCATATTGGTTGGTTCACCCTTCACATTATATGCCCTTTTTAGTTAGTTGTATTAATCCGATGTGGGATTACCCACATACCTCCATACACTCCCCTCACGTGGATACCCTACTTGACAAGCACTACGATGGCCCTCAACACATGGGTCCCATCAAGGGTACGACCCAACACGGAAAATCTTCCTATACTCCAACACTCCCCCCTCAAGTGGGACTACCCACTTGACAAGCATACGATGGCCCAACACATGGGTCCATCAGGGTACGACCCAACACGGAAACTTCCCTCATGCAGGTTTGGGTCCCAGAATCTGATAACATGTTGAGAATCTGGCCCTAGGAGCAATTAATCAAATCAAATTCAATTATATATGTAATATTGGGCTTATAATGAGTTGGGTTTACCTTTAACACAAAATGGCCTAAACACTCCAACACATAAGCCATTTTGATTGGTTCACCCTTCACATTATATGCCCTTTTAGTTAGTTGTATTTATTCGATGTGGGATTACTCATATACTCCAACACATACATACATATATATGCATTTCAAGATACCTAAACACATATTTATATTTAGCATGAGATCACTTTCCCCCACACTCTATAAGCCTTCGAGGTTTGTCATAACCTTGCCTAGCGACTGATACTAGCAGCCACATGCGGGATGCCAATAAATATTTATATACATACATATGAATTTCAAGATAAGTACATACATATTTAGCATGAAATCACAGTCCCCCCACACCCTATATGCCTTCGAGGTTTACCATAAACCTTGCCTAGTGACTGATACTAGCAACCACATGTGGGATACCAATATTTGATTACTTGTCTTTCTAACTTTCTAACTTCTTATTCTAACTTTCAAAATATATAGGTTGTCTTCTTATTCTGACTTTCAAAATATATATGTTGTCTTCTTCTTATTCTGACTTTCAAAATATATAGGTTATGATACTAATTTACTAAAATTTTAAACATGTAAGGGCTGATAATCTAAATAAAAACTAAAAGAAATTTGATTTGCTAATTAAAAAGAATTTTTATGTTAAATTTTATTTATATATATAAGATAAAAAAAAAGTGCCAGAGAAACGATTTGGATTATGTCTGGTAGGTCTACAACGGAGGCTATTTACCTTCTAAGAAGAGTGACGGAATATCGGGAAAAGAAGAAGGATCTAGGTATTCATTGACTTAGAGAAAGCTTATGATGAATGTCAAGAGAAGTACTTTGGTGGGTATTAAATAAACAAGGAGTTCATACCAAGTATATAAACACCATTAGAGATATATATGAAAATGCAGTCAACAGTGAGAGATCAACTGGAAGGGATACACAAAAGTTCCCCATAATAATTGGGCTATATCAAGGATCTGCTCTGAGCTCGTACTTATTTACCCTATTAATGGATGAGCTAACCAGTAATATACAAGAAAATATTCCTTGGTGTATGCTATTTGCAAATGATACTGTCCTAATCAGTGAAACTAGTGAGGAAGTAAATCAAAAGTTCGAACTACGGAGGAGAACTCTCGAGGATAAAGGTTTTAGGCTAAGAAGAAGTAAGATGGAACACATGCACTGCGAGTTTGATTTAAGAAAAAAGCAGGAAAGTGAGGTCAGATCAAATGGTACAATGGTGCTCAAAAAAAAATTAACTCAAATATCTAGGCTCTGTGTTCTTGAAGAAGGATCTCATAGATAAAGATGTTTCTCATAGAATTCAAGTAGGATGTATGAAATGGAGGACTACAGGTTCGCTATGTGATATGAAGATATCTAAAAAGGTAAAAGGTAAGTTCTATTGGACAGTGGTGAGACCAACAATGCTGTATGGGAGTGAATGTCGGGCACCTAATGCTCAATATGTTCATAAGACAAATGTTGCGGAGATGTGAATACTGAGATGGATTTATGGTCACACAAAATTGGACAAGATTACAATGATCACATTAGACAAAAAGCTACAAGTAGCAGAGTTGGAGATAAAATGAGAGAAGGACATCTGAGATGGTATAGTCATGTATTATGTAGACCCCCTACATGTCCCGGTTCGCAAATGTAATACTTTAGTAGTAAGGGTGCTAAAAAGGGAAAAGGTCGACCTAAAAGGATCTACGGTCTTTGAATATTAGTGAGAATATAGCTATGAACATAATAAAAATGGAGGCAAAAGATTCATGTAGCAGACCCTAGTTAGTTGTTGTTCCCTATTTTATACTTTGTCCTATTTATTAATATATCAAATGATTTTAAAACTCCCCCTTCAAAAATTTTTCTTTGAAAAAAAATTTCAAATTATTTTCGACCTATACTTTGCTTTGCATGGATTCATGTAGCTGACCCAACTAGTTTGGGACTAAGGCTTAGTTATTGTATATAAGAAAAAAAAATAAAAATTAAATAACATTTAGCTCATTACACTTCAGGACTTCGAAAAGACTAAAACCCTGTTGTTACGCTTTCATCTAAAAAGGAGAAAACACTATCTCACTCTCCCTTCTCCTCGTGTTTTTCTTAGACTCCTTGCCTAGCATTATGCCTATTACAGTTGTTGTCTCACAATAGAAACAGCCAATTCAGTAGATACATCTCATTTCAATGTGATTTCAAATTCCTAGTATTATAATGGAGAATATCACATTGGATGCCCAAAATTCCGATGAGAAATGATTGATAAGCTACAAATCGGGTAATATTTAAAAAACCCTCTAGTAAGAAGCCAAATAGATTTGTTGCTTTTTGTGAATAGGGAGAGGGAATAGTATGTTATACACAGCTACATTGTAATATTTTGCAATTGAGAAGAGCAACCTCATTCTCATTAATATAATTGACTAAATATTAAAAATAATTAAAAAAAAAAGAACAGAATTCCAGATATTTAAGAAATTAAGATTTATGCTAAAGTCCATGTGACCGGACAACATAGGCTTATGAGTAATGAGTATTGGAACCCATTTTGCACAAGACCAATTAGTTTGTGCTAGGTCCACCATCCATTTCATTATAAGTCCTTGATTTATTTCATTATCATTCAATGTGGGATTCATTTCCCAACGCACTTCTCAAGTGCAACCTGGCTGGCCTTAACTAGGCCAAACATCAACAGGCCGGTTGACACTTGTAATTACATAGACTGACTGGCATATCTCCATCAACTTCGGTCTTGCGGGGGCTTGAACATGAGTCCTAAAGGTAAGCCCATTTAGGTATGAGGCTCTGATACCATGTTCAAACAACATTGATTTATAAGTAAACAAGCATTGGAACCAATTTTGCACAAAACCAATTGGTTTGTGCTAGGTCCACCACCCATTCCATTAAGAGTCCTTGAGTTATTTTATTATCATTCAATGTGGGATTCATTTCCCAGCAATTCACTCAAAAAATCTGAAGTACTACTAACATGGTTGAGATACTAAAAACAAAAGTAATAAATTGTTGATACATAATAAAAGTTCATTGCATTAAAAATTTAATAAAAGGAAAGGAAAATGCAGCTCAAGGACTAACGGTAACATCAAAATGGTTCAGTTTGAATTATAATTATCAAAAAATTATACTATGGGAGAGTAAAGCTTATTACAATACTGACCATGTTTAGATAATTTAACTGAGTGATGATACAGGTAATTGCAACCATTGCAAAAATCCATGTCTGGAAATATTTGGCCTGGTTTATGCCCTCCAGTGTTAGTTCTATTGCAATGCCAATAGCTTTTATGCTCATAACCTTCAAAACAGAAGATTCATTCTTTCTTACTAAAATTAAAATGCAAATTTCTCAACAGAATTAATCAGTTAAAGCACATTGGCAAACACCAAAAACAACATATTTTATTCTGTAGCTTGCCATGCACATTGCTATGGAGTTAAATAACTAACCGTCAATGATCCAATTATAGAGCATATTCCTATATAGATAATGATGTTGGTCTGGCCATAGCGGGGGGCACAATATAATATCAGTACCAATGCAACCGCTACAACAGAGGCTGTATACAAAAGAAATGCTGGACAAGAAACAGCACAAATTGATTAGGAGGAAGTGAAAAACAAGAGAAGATACAGTTCAACAAGTCTTCTTCTTTTATCTTCTTTTTATTAAGTATAAGTAGGATACCTGGCTGGATAGCCAATTCCCATATTTCTTCAACAGACGTAATGGACTGTTCTTCAGGTGCATGTAGAACAATCATTGTGGAACCCACTATGCATAGAAGACAACCCAACATTCCCATTTTCTGTAGTTTCTCCTTCAACAAGAAATGGGCTAACACAGCACTACCCATTTTTTATGCATAATTCATAAGAAACACTACTAATTAATTGTCACTGATTAATTAAAAAAAAAAGTACCAGAATAAAAACTTAGAGAAAAATAAGGAGAAGTCCATTAAACAGATGGTATGACTAGCACATGAGCAATTAAAAGATGGTACTTCACTCAGAAGCTCCAACTAAATGCCTTCATTAGCACTTGAGAACCGATTCACATAACACTGCTAATTTCTACTGATGTGCTACGTAGATGGAGCTAATTTGAAGTAAAACATTTATTCTGTGCTTAAATACTTCAACATGAATCCTATATAGAGAGATATTGTTAGTATAATTGGGGTCTGCTAGAGCAATAATTTTGGTGCCATAACAGTTTGAAATAGTCTCTGATTCTGGAATCCACTAGTTTTTGGATATGACAAATAAGTCAGATCTCAAAACTGCAACGCTGAAGGTTCTTAGAAAGAAGATAAGAGAGATACAGGTAAAAGGTAAGGCGACAGTGATCCAGCACAGCTGCTGACACTGTCCAAATCTAGTTTTCCATGACTGCATCAATGTTCTTGTGCAGGTGTACACTTTTATTGGCAGGTGTCATAAAATCAAATGACCCTTGTGCATCTCTCATTTATTTTATCCAAAAAAAAAAGGGAAAAAAAAAAAAAACAGCTTGATTGTGCTTTTGAAGCTAAACCTAGCTTACAAGTCCACATTCAGATTTTCTTTCAAATCTCAATTAAAAATGACTACAGTTTTGGCCTCCCTTTTTTCTTCCTAGAGTTAGTGTTAATGGTCGGGTCCATTGGAGTCCTAGCCTATATGGAGTCCTCTAAATGCTAGACCTAGACAAGACACTTGAGCAGCCATCTAGGATCTTCCCAGTTTGTGTTAATGGTGGGATTTTCTAAAACAAGAGTGATAATGGCAATGATTTAATCACCACCATTTAAGGGCATTAATGATCATGGTGATTCAGGCTTGAGGTTAGCACTAGGTGGCTACCCAACCCCATGAATGGTTTGCCACTTCACATCATGAGGATAATTGGCTGTCTACCAGTAAGGATGGGGAAAAGTGGGTTAACTAAACCTGTCCGCGACATGGAAAGGTGGGTTTGCACACTTCACAACCGTATATTCATATAGATCCTTGTTGTCTTAATTAGCAGCAGGATAAGTATTTTAATCTATATCAGTTCCATATCATCCCATGTAAGCAGTAAGGACAGCAAATCAGGCAAAATGGTTCTCAAATGTTCAGAGTGTAGCAAAATACCACAGTGGGACTTCTTAACAAACAGATGAGTATAGATAAATATTACCTAACAATGATACTCAAAGCACCAAGTGGCGTAACAAGGACAGCAGGAGCATAAATGTAAGCTACAAAATTTGCAATCTCTCCAACGATCACTGCAAGTTTGGCCGTGCAAAGGAGACAAGGAGACGTTTAGAGGTCAAATCTAGCAGATACAGTTACCACTAAATGGAATGCCGGGGATATAGTTAAACTCAGTTCTGTCTAAAATCAGTAAAAAACTCCTTAGCAAATAAGAAAATAAACATAATGTGAATGTAACTTGAAGAAAAAACAAACAGATGATGAAAGTTTTGTCTAGCTTAACTTACTGGTAACCATGCCTATCCACCAGAGTGGCTCCAACAGATAACCATATCCTCCAACACCTTTCAAGTTGCAGAAAACAAAATTCAATTAATTTATTCAAAGGGGAAAAAGGACATAAAAAAAAAAAAAAAGAAAAAAAGAAAAAAGGAAAAAAGAGAGAAAGATTACTGGCACGAGGGCCGTTGACGCTGGCCTTCCTGAGACCCTTCTTCTTGATGATGAAGCTTGAGCCTATAAAAGCACTGGAGACAACTGCCAGTATAAACCCTTTCAAATTGCTCGAGTACATCTACACATTAGATTTATTTTTAGATATGAATCGATGATGGCAATACTAACAATGTCGCAAATTATTATTATTATTATAGAAAATTTGGATTAGGGATTTTTGGGATTTTGATCTGAAGAAGAACCCTAGACAACGAAGACTAGTGTACAAGTGTGTATCTCTTTCTTTGTTTATTTAATTTCCTTTTTCTCTCTCTACTTCTTGCGTTTTGATGTATGACGAATACAACAACAACTGTGTAGGAGAAAGATGGTCGTTATTATTTCCCACCTGCCATTCCTCTTCAACGCCACTGTATGTTTCTCTGCTGATTTTTCTTTTTTAATGATTACTTTATATTTTAGAAAAGAAATTTAGTTTTTTGTCCCTGATATTTGACTAAATTAGTTATTTTTCCCCTGCTATTTTGAAAATTTGTTTTAATGTCCTCAAAGTTTACCGCTGTTTAACTATTTGAAACTTTTGTCATTTTTTATAAATTTTTCCATTAGATTAAGTAAATGGATAAAAGAAACTAGGTGAAGGCTCATGCTTTTATGCGAGTTGTTTTGATAGTTTATAATTCATGAATATACATTAAAAATTTATTTTCTAGCGAATTAATTTATTGTTAAACTAGTCGTTGAATAACTCAACATAGATCTACCATCTTCATAAGCGTTCTATTTCTCATTTCTACTACACCATTCTGTTATGGTATACCAGCTGAGACAATTAAGATAATTCATTGTTCTGATAAAAAAATTAATAAATTTCTTAGAGAGGTAATCACCACCACGATCAAATTGTAATAATTTGATATATTTACCATGTTGTTTCTTCGTTTCTTCCTTGAATTATTTGAATTTCTCAAAGCATTCAAACTTATGGGGCAACAAGTAAATATAACCATACATTAAGTAATCATCCATAAAAGTCACAAAATACTCAAAACCACTTCTAGCCTAGACATTCATAGGACCACACAAATAAGAATGAATTAATGCTAATACTTCACTGGCTCTATTATCTTTTAAAAGGAAAGGCATCTTAGTCGTTTTACCTTCTAAACAGGATTCACAAGTTGGTAGTGCCTTCACTTTTAATGAACTCAGGGGTCCATCATTGACCAACTTAGAAATTCTATCCAGATTAATATGACCAAGCCTTAAGTGCCAAAGATATGTTTTATTTATTTTAGTAAGACGTTTGCTCTTACGTGGCAAATTATCTATGTTATGTAATTCACGATTCAATTGCAGTTCAGGAATAACACTTAGAATATAAAGGACATATATAAATGTTCCAGAATAGATATTTTGTTTTCTAAATTTTATAACAACAGTCTCATCACAAGATATTGAATCATCAAAAAATTCATTAAAACAAACTGAATATCCATTCTTTTCCAAACAAGAAATAGAAATTAAATTCATTCTAATTAAAGGTACATAAAGAACACCCTTTAAAACTAAAGTCTTATTATTCCCAAAACTAAGACAAATATTTCCTATAACTAAAACTGCAACTTCAGCTCCATCTCCCAGGAAGATGCTAACCTCTCCTTCACTTAGCTGGCGCATTACCTGAAACCCCTACAAAGAATTGCATATATAATTAGTGGTTCCTGAGTCTACACACCATTGAAATGTAAACAACACTACCAAACATGTTTGAACTTCCGGTAAATGAAAAGAAGACTTACCTTGTGTTTTCTACTTGGCCAAATAAGTTGGACATTGTTGCTTCTAGTGTCCCGCTTGCTTGTAGTGGAATAATAACACCAGGAACTATAGCAGCTGTTTCCAGCTTAGGTTTTTTATTTTTTTTATTTTTCTTTTATTCAATTCTTTTGGAAATACTTGTTTTAGATTACTAAGTATCCATTAGAGACATAAATTTTTTTTTAAAAAAATTTCAACCGGGTGCAGGTGATAATTTTTTTAAAAAAATATTGTTATTGGTACTATAAAGAAAAATGCTCTTTAGCGGCCAACGAATCGGTCACTAAAACAGATATAGCACCCGAACGACGACCACCGTAATCGGTCATATAATTTCTTGTTGCTAAGTTCACAATGACCGAATCTGAGATTTGTCGCTAATTAGTGACCGTTACGGTGGTCGCTAAGTTTGCCAATGCTGTCGCTAAATCACTTCCTTCCATTAAAGATAAAGCAGTCGCTATTCAGTTAGTAAATGATGCGGTCATTATTTTGTCGCTACCGTCGGTTGCTAAATTTGTAGCTAATCTGTCATTGTATATTGTTTTAAATGTTTGACGTTCTGTCGCTAAGCTGTTGCCGATCTGTCACTAATGTTGTCGTCAATTGGCCATTATTTTTGTCTCTAATTACTTTTCAAAGTATTATTATCCATCATTATTCAGTCACTCAACGGTCGCTATTTATTTTTTTGAATAAAAAAATTTTAAGTTTTTGACAACCTAGATTTTTCACTTGTAAAAAATTACAATATATGCTGATTCAAGTAATTCACACAAACAATCGCTGCAATGAAAAAAATACTAAATTATCAAATAAGATTATTATTAATGTGTGAAGAAAATTGTACAAATTATACTATAATATTATACAAAATAAACATACAATAAAAAGAAGTCTAAGGGGGTTTAATATGCAAGATCTGTAATGGGACTCTGAGAAGCAGGCAAAATGGAAGAAGCTGGGGATCAGAGTGATCTGTCAGCGCAGAGGAAGCTGGCGGTGCACTAGGTTGGTCTCGAGCATACATATCCATGAGCTGTTGCTGTTATATCTGCTGTTGTTGTGCTTGAAGCTGAGCCTGTAATTCCTGGATCTCCTCGGTACGTGCCTTAGGCTTAGCTAGTGTGGCTCTACTCGCTAATGCCCCACGTGTGAAACTATAAAAAATACTAGCCTGCGAACCAATACCGTACACTTTTCTCTTCTTCTCACCTCCTGCAGCCTTGAGATAAAGTTGCAACTTATCGATTGTAGGTTGCTCACCAGTCTGAGCCTTAGATACAGTAGCTCGCTCTATTCCAGTAGTATAATTATCCTTATAAATATAGTATACAACAACATAAGAATAATGCAAAAATATTCAAATTTGGATGGAAAATAAAAAAAGTACTCAATTATGCTTACTCTAACAAGCTAGGCACGCCTATCAATGAATGTAACCCATCACGATCCTTCATATGTGTAAAACATAAGAATAATGCAAAAATATTCAAATTTGGATGGAAAATAAAAAAAGTACTCAATTATGCTTACTCTAACAAGCTAGGCACGCCTATCAATGAATGTAACCCATCACGATCCTTCATATGTGTAAAGAATGATGCTAACAACCTCGCCAAACTTCATGATTGGCGGCACTTAACATATCATACAACTTTTACATGATCGTGTTTGGTGACTCTTCCATATTCTCCCAATGGAAATCAGGACCAGTCACATCTCTGACTTGCGATCGCAATATTGGATCTGAATGCAAATCTATGCCCTGACTCTGTGATGCACTGGACTTCGACCCAAACTATTGTCAATCCAAGTTTAACTATGAAATACCCACATATAATAGTTTCCTATAAACCCATTTTTATATAAATGGAGCTTCACTGTTTCAACATCATAAAAAGCCCTATTCTTGCACTTTTTAAGTTTGCATGGACCTTATTTTCCCTCTATCCATACATTGTGGATTACTAATTGCAAACTGAATAAATGATTTTAGACCCTCTACGAAATCTCTCCTTAATAAAGTATTAAACTCATACCTTTGGTACATCCACATTCGATCGGCAACCATTTTGTCCTGTTTAGTTATCAAAAGCTACTTTGTTATTTTATTATGATGACAGAGGTGTATTATGAGCCATAAAATTTGGGTGGGAACCTAGCACAATTTGAAATGTAATATAAGTATATAGTACGAGCACAAATAATAGTTTTGATAAGCATCTAATGAAATTTCGACATCATCTCCCCCAAGTTCTCTAGGTCTACAAAGTGAAACATCTCCATTTCACTGTGTACGCAGAGAACATAAAAATGAGAGATACTACTGAAATCAACCAAAATATGTTTAAGTAACTATTATATGTGTTCGTATATTGTATACTTAAAAGACATTTCTAAACTATCTAATTTGGACAATTTAATGTCTTCTCTTCCATCCGGATTGAGAAAGACATCAAATGTGCAACTAAAGTACTTATTTTTATGTCAATTAGGTTGATTATGGTTGATTATGATATTTTTCAAAGGAAAAATTCGGCAGCATTTCCCCTTAAAAACTAATAAATCAAAATTTCCAAAGACAAAAAAACACTTATATAAATCAATATCCACATCAATGGCCACTATTAAGCCTCGAATCATCACATTTCAATCCATCCACATAATTGTTAACATATACAAAAATAAAATGAAATACTTTTATAAATTAACATCCACATCAATGGCCACTACTAGGCCTCTAATCAACAAGTCATCGATAAATCCATAAAATCCAATAAATTGCAATCAAATGTGTAATAAAAAAATTTGCTAACTTAGGCTTTCAATCATTAGTCGCAATTAACCATTAAGTTTTATGCTTTTAATTCATATGGATATTTAAGTTTATGCCTTTAAACAATGTTTAAGTTTTATGTTTTCTTAATTAAGAAGCTAAGTTTTATGGTTTTTATGATTATGCTAATTTTTTTTCTGTAACTTTCCTATTTAAAAGCTACAATTAGTACACTACTTACATTATAATAAAAATATATCTTATGATAAAAGTTTTTTATGTTTTTATACTTTAAATTTTCCTTATTAAGTTTATGGCTTAGTTTTATTCTTTAGATTTGCGTTATGAATTTTATGCTTTCCTAATTTATTTTTTATTACTTTCCTAATTAAAACACTTGGTATAAAACTTAACCTACTACATAAAGGGAGAAAGAGAAAGAAAATGAGTACAGGACTTGCACTTTTTAAACAAATGTGGAGAGATGCTTAAATCTACAAATTTTGAACGAATGTTTTTAGCAAAGTAGAATAGTAATGAACCGAAATTAACAAACACATTAACAAACTAACCTAACTAATTAACAAACTAACCTATAGCTAATTAACAAATACATTTTTGTTAATAAACATATTAACAAACTAACCTATAGCTAATTAACATAACAAAAACTAACCTATAACGCTAATTGAACAAACAAACATTATTTTTTATTACTTTCCTAATTAAAACACTTGGTATAAAACTTAACCTACTACATAAAGGGAGAAAGAGAAAGAAAATGAGTACAGGACTTGCACTTTTTAAACAAATGTGGAGAGATGCTTAAATCTACAAATTTTGAACGAATGTTTTTAGCAAAGTAGAATAGTAATGAACCGAAATTAACAAACACATTAACAAACTAACCTAACTAATTAACAAACTAACCTATAGCTAATTAACAAATACATTTTTGTTAATAAACATATTAACAAACTAACCTATAGCTAATTAACAAACACATTTTTATTAATAAATACATTAACAAACTAACCAACACCTTAATAAACACATTCATAAACACATTTACAAACACATTAACACATTAGCTAATTAACAAATTAAATAGAAACTAATAAACATTTGCAATAATAATAAGAAACTAACAAAAACAAACTAATTAAGTAAAAGATAACAAACCAATTAACATTTGCAATAATGACTATAAACTGAATTAAAAAACTAATTAACTGAAAAATAACAAACTAATCAACAAACTAAAATTAACAAATTAACTAATAACTAAAAAAATTAAAAAACTAACAAACAACCAACAAATTACCCATCTTTAGTGTAAACAAACAAAGGAAAAAAACAAAATCAACAAAAATCAACAAACAAATCAACAAAATAACCAAAACAAAATAACAAACAAAAAGTAATTGACAAAACAAGAAAATGCAAACAAGAAATAAATAAAAAACAATAACAATCATGCTGTTAACAAAAAAAAAAAGGAAAAAAACTGTCTTGCAGTGTTTCCACGCTTGACGGCGGCAACGGTGGGCAAGCCAACGGACAACTCCATCGACTCCAGAGTGAGACAGGGAGAAGGTGATAGAGGGTAGAGGCGACGGGGAGAGAGAAAGGCCTGAGATTGAAACTTCTATCTCGCGCGAGAGAGGAAGATGACTAAATCGCCTAAAAATTTAGCAACCGACCATATCGGTCGCTAAACTTAATCAATCGGCTGTTATTATGATTGACATGGCAAAACAACTCTGTCGCTAAGAAAAGTTTTCGTCGCTAATCAATCACTAAAAATAATAGAATTTTGGTCATCGCAACGGTCTCATAATGGTCACTAATTTGCCGTTGCTAATTCTCGCCAAATATAGCGACGGAATATGAGGCGGTCGCTATTCTGTCACTAGGTTGGTCCCTAAGTTCTCACTGTTCTATAGCAATGCCTTGGCGCCAATTTTTGGCACTAGAAATAGCGATAGATGTCACGTTGGTTCGGTCGTTAACGCGTTCGCTAGTTGTTGCTGATGTGGTCAGTAAAATTGCAAAGGTTACACAACACATTTCTCTCACAGGTGGTTGCAGATTCGTCACTAATTAGCGACAGATTAACGTCGGTAACTTAAATCCGTAGCTAAAAAGCATTTTTATGGTGTGGTTTGGTTAAACTAACATACTGCATCACTAATTAAATCATAAAAGACAAATTTAATCACAGCAATAAACGTTTAAGAATAAAACTAAATTTTAATCAAACCAGGGTTCCAAAAACTAAGGTTCCATAGCTTTATCTATTTTTGTTTTCAACCATAACAACAGATCCAAACACAAGTTTAATCACAGAACAACAATCATGATATGTTTTCTCTTGTGGCTAACTAAAAAGTAATAATAGTAATCTGAATATACAACCTCAATGCTTAAGAAAAATAAATACAAAAGAGAAGCCTTAATTACTAGAGCTCCTAATCATCTCAAGAAAATTTTGGTTGGCTAAAAAGTGAAATTATCCAGCTCCTTCTTTATTTACTACATGATGAGCATTAGCCAAAAAAAAAAAAAAAAAAAAAAAAGCTCGCTAATCATCTCAAGAAAATTTTGTGTGGGCTCAAAAAAGTTGAAACTTATCCACCGCTCCTTCTTTATTTACTACATGATGCAGCATTAGCCAAAAAAAAAAAAAAAAAAAAAAAGACACTTACACAACACACACACAGAAAACCATTAGCAAAAAAAATGAAAGAAACACAAAAACCTTAAATGATAATATTGAAAATTATCCGAGGAAAAAGTTCAAGTCAGAGACAAAAAAAAAAAAAAAAAAAAAAAACATACACATACACACACACAGAAAAACCATTAGCAAAAAAATGAAAGAAACACAAAAACCATGATATATTGAAAATTACCGAGGAAAAAGTCAAGAGAGACCTTTAGCTTCCAATGAAGGAGTTTTGATGGAAGATGAGATATTAGAGAAGATAAATTATTATTTATATATCTATTTAACACGTAGATAGTTACAACATAATAACAAAATAAGATTTTCAAAATCATAATTATTTATATATGAATTTATAATAAATACTTTGTAAAATGGGAAAGCAAATGAAAGAAATACATTAAAAATGCAGAAAATTTTTAAAAAAAGAAAAAAAGGAATGCTGAATAAATGCCAATTTAGCATTTTTAATATATTTTTTTGTTTCAGGATTATATATATATGTGTGTGTGTGTGTGTGTGTGTGTGTGTGGCTTTATCTAATATGACAACAATTGCCTCTTAATGTAATGGAGATATATTAAATATAAAAGCAATATAAACAAAAATAAAAGACTCAAACTTCAAAACAAAGAGGGGCTAGTGTTTTTCTTTCATAGTGGTGGTAGTTGCAATGTCTTTATCAGCTGAATTTTTTAACATGAGAAATAGCATAGTGGAAGGAAGATGGTACCTAAATCCTACAAGTATAGAGAGAAAGTTGGAATTAAGATTTTTGAGAAAATAAAGAACAAAAATAGATTATACTATTATTGTATTGAAAATGAATATGGATCTTTTCTTGGTTGGTATAAGGCAGCATAATCATTCAAGCCAACTCAAAGATTGAAAAATAGTGAGTGTAAAGTGATGCAAAGAAGCATATCTAAGGAATATAATGACTTAAAGAGAGACATTCTGAAGTTGTAGAACGAGATACAAAGTTTTAAAAGAAAGCAAGAGCACTTAACTTCTGTCTTGGATACTTAAAGATACTAGTTTGTATATGCTTGATGTGTATGGCAATACTATTCATATTTGTGGTGATATTCTTGTGCAAAAAAAAATTAAGTTGAATCATTCTTGGTTGGTGTAATTAGGTGCATTAGTGCTTTTTTATAATTTTCGTGGCTTGTAGCAGTAGAAGGTTGACGAAGGAAAGAGGAGCTGATTTTGGGCACTTTATGCTTGGGTTTAGTTAGGCTTATATAGGATGGTTAAGCAAGTTAATATAAATAACGAGCTACAAAACTGCATGGTATTAATCCATTTGCTACCTTTTCTTTCAAATGATGTACTCCGGTGAAATTAAAGGTATTCCACTAGTGATTGGTTCAAGAATTTCAAAACAAAATTCATAATTACAAATTTTATATATTAGTATTAAACAAAAGCTCATTTGAAACATTGTATAGTTAGGCTTTATTAATAAGAATAAGTAATATATCTTGTTAAAATTGCCAGTTGCAATATTCAAAAACAACTCAAAACCAATCTACTGCCTAAATTAATGGTTCTTATAATATATCATTAATCACATGTATTTTTTACAAAAACCAAAAAAAAAAAAAAATTAAAAATACTAAGCTATTAATTAGCTTGATCTCCTATTTCAAAATGTTCATTGTACTTCTATACTGCAACACCTAGATCTTCTTTTTCCAGAGGTTTTTACATGAATTTATAACATTCCAAAAAAAAAAATCAGTACTCCTCCAAATCAATACATAATCAAGCAGTCAATCTAATACCCCTCTTGAGGCTTGTTTAACTGTTGCACCATTTGTACTGGTATTAGGTACATCTTGAGTTCGCTTTGCCCCCTCTCTACTACTTTTCTTCTTTTATTAATAAGATATGAAATATGCAAACAACTAATCACAAATTTATCAAATCAATCAAATTCTTAACAAGATTTTGAAAAGCAATAGATGTTACTTGAGAGCTTGTAGGTAGGTCCTTCTCGCAGGTTCTTTTGTTGTGTCCCAATTGTTTGCAAATATAATACCTCATATTGTAAGACTGTTTGCATTGCTTAGAGTAGAATCACCTTCTTATAGTGATGTCCTTTCTCTACGTCTTCCACCATTTTTTCAATGGTGGTGGTTTAATTTTTTAAATTAAGTCTTAGATGAAAGATTCTTAATGAAAGAAAGAGAGGATAAAATTCTTTTGTTTGGGCTGTGCCCTTCAAGTGCTCACTAGATGAGTCGAAGTAGTTTAGGCGTAATATGGTATTGTGTATATGGCTCCAAAATATGGCTTAAAGTTCCTTTGAATTGTAAAATAGTCATCACAAAATTCTTCAATATTGTACCTTTTATATCTAATTGCAAGACATTTATATTTATAAAGGAGACTTGATTATGCCTAAAAATTGTTATGTAGGTTCTTTTCCCTAAGTCCATAACAAAATCCATTGGTCCTTCTTGCACCTCAAACTCATCAGAATTACGTGACAGCATCCTGCACACTCTACTTTCCTTTATCAACTTATTCAAAGTCTCCTTAGATTTTGGTGGAATCCTTCCTTCACAACTAGATGCTTTTATAACCTCTTTTGTAATTGAACCATATATTTCTACTTTATATTATAAATAAGAATCAGTTTTGTGTCAAAATCATTTGCTTCATCATCTTTAAAATCAATCTCCGTATTAGCCTACTCACATTCAGCTTGATTATTGGTATCAGTTAAGCTCACACTATAATCATCATCTTCACTTCCAAAAAAATACAGTCTTAATCCCTAGAGTTATTACCCTTTATATCATCATCATGAACTGCTTCCATTGTTGATTCAACCCCCTCCGTAAGCCTATAATTGCTTCCCATATGTGTACCACCTCTTGATACTCCTTTACCTCTGGCAAGCTTATATCCACCTAAACCACCTTCTCTATGGCTACCCTTACCTTTCTCTTTACATAAACCCCTCATATATCCATTATACTCGATATCTTCCTCCATTACCCTATCCTAAACTTTTGCACCTAATATAAGGTTTCTCTTTCTTAAGGTATTTATGTTTCTCAAAAGGTTTAGGATACAGGTTACCTAAAATATAAAGGTTCTTGGCAAAATCACCAAAAGCATAGTGGTAAAGTTTTCCAAGGTATTATGATATATAGCTATGACAAAGGCTGTAAACGAATCGAGCCGAGGAGCTTTGAGTTGCTTAGGTTTGGTTCATGGAGTTCTGATGTGAGCTCGAGATTGGCTCGAGTTCGATTCGAACTTTTATATTGAAGCTCGAGTTCGGCTCGATTGGCAATTCTGAAAATCGAGCTCTGTTCGAGCTCGATTCATTTGAAGCCCGTGTATGATATGAAAGGGCTGAGCTCAAGTTTGACTCGTTTATAGCTCGTATACATTAGCTCAAATTCGAGCTCGGTAAGATATTGAGTTCAAGCTCGAATTAGGCTCGTTAAGAGCTTGAGTTCGACTTCAAGCTCGATAATTTCTAGTCAATATTTTCAACCAATGCTTTCAATTGCTTAATAATACAGTAATAATAATAGCAATAATGGTAAAATAAAATAATAGACAAATAGTTTCAAGTTTAAAAATATATAATTTATGCTAAACAACAAATATTACAACAATACATCTCAAATTAGCCTTCCAATGTAGCACATGCTTGATTGCCTCCTAAAATCGGGATATGTGTGATTGCCCTAAAATCCCTATCAAGGGGCTAAAGGCAATACTCCCTTGTATTGTAATTAACTTTATTTTATTATTCTATATTTCTTTATTGCTTTTCTCTTATTGTTTTTGTTTTATTACTTTAGATTATGTCATTCTACTTCATCTAAATTCTATTTTTTATTTGAGATTAAATATTTACATAAGGCCAATTGATTAAGCATTTAAACTAAAAACCTAGTCTCCGAATTGTTATTGGTTTCATTAGTTGGTGCACTTTTCTTAAATGAAGTCAAACAACGGTTTTTCTTAAGTTTACCTTAAAAATGAAATTTAAGTGGCGCTTCTATGAAACTCATTCCATGAACTTAACTCAAATGAACATTTTGATCCCACTTAACGGATCGAACTCGACCCTCGAGTCGGGGCCCCACAATACTAGAAAATGAATATGAGGACAAAATTTGGAATCAACTTCTTATAAATCCGAACCCAGAATCTCTGATTTCTATCCCTAGTGGAGTCATCAGACTGAAGACAACAGGGATTTAAGATCGAGTAGTTACATGAGACTCATCAGCAATAAAACCCCGAAGAACATCTTAAACCTAAAATCTCAATCCCTTTATCTTCAGAAAAGTGACATATCACTAAATTGTTTTAAATGCAATTGAGGCTTTCTTAGAAGCAGGGTATCTTACTTAAGTAAGAATAAAGAAGTTTCACCCTCTTTAGGGAAGTACTATAGCACGGCGAATGGGATCCCTTGCAATATGAATCCAATTCACATGCTAGAGACTAGGTAAGTCGGATATGATCTCGAGAAGGTGTTAGCACCCAAGCTCGCTCGACTTCTAGGTCGACCTCCATTATTTATCTATACATTCATTTTAAAGCGTTCAAATTGACTTAATTAGGGTGAAAAATCATTTTAAATGCAACTACATTAGAAATGTGGCATCCATAAAGCATTATTATGCAATCACAACATAAAATTGAAAATCATCCATAGAAAGAGGGAGGAGAATAGGATTACATCCTTTCGGTCCTATTACATTTTACCTGATTAAATCCCAATTCCCAAACCCGAGCCATTCACCTATAGGTCTAACAATCCATAATATACAAACCATCAAACCATGAATCAAACACAAAAATAACAAGTATTCATCAATGAACTCATTCTAGCCACACATCAAACCTCAACATATATAGCAACCATAATAAAAAGCAATAATCACAACAATTAAAGCAAACTAATAATAATCACAGTAATTTAAGTAATGAATAATGAACTGAAGAATCATAGCAAGCATTAAGAGCTTATATTAAACGTTCATGGGTTCTCATTCAAGCTTTTAAAGATCTAACGTTAAAGGAAATAATAATTGTGGCTTATCATTAAAAAACCCACAAATTACTGATATAAGTGATTCTAATGAAACTAAATCGTCATCTAAGACTTAGGTCTTGATATCAGAATCAAGGGAACCAATCAAAATGAATTTAATCATAAAGAATAAAATAAGCATGTCTCTAGATAGAAACCCCCTGCGCTCTGTGTAACGACATGTGCCGTACGAAGTGATGTGCCTGGTTTCATAAACCAAAGGACGTGGAACAAAGTAAGAGAAATAAAAGAGCTGATGTCTACTGAGAAGTGGCGTGCGATAGACAAAGCGGCATGCGCCATTAGGAAGACAACACGCGTTTGAACAACGACGCACTACCTTTCTCAGCAGACAAACAGCTTGGATGATCAAAAGTTTTGCCTCATGTCCAAATGTTTAAGAAATGATTTTCATCAATATAAAAGAGTAGAGATGAACTGAAAAGTTAGATTAGGCTCTCAAAAATTACATTTCTTGAAGCAAATAAACAAGATCAAGCTTGAAGGCTCAAGAACACCTTCAAATCTACACATCTTAATCTGAATCCGAGTTTATGATCTTAAGATTTGATTATCAAGATCCTTTTTCATTCTTCTAGCAATTCATTAATTAGTTTTCTTCAATAACCCAAAAAGTTCTCTAAACATGCTTTGGCTTCAAACTTTACAAAAACCATTGTGATTTTCCAAATTGTGATCTTTCTTTTCTCTCCACAATGGGAGAAATGAGAAATTCATACCCTAATCTTAGAGTTTAGGTGGCAAGACAGCACTAATGGGCCCTATGGATTAGTGGGGCCCACTTAGGAAAACTTGGTCCACTTGGCACTCAAAAACTAGGCAATATGATGGAACATATAATGGAAAAACCTGTACCACATCTCAAGCACCATCTCGATGCGGGACCCCAAGAACCCAATCACAAAAAAGAACGTAGTAAATTCTTAGGTTTAAACTTGGATTATTGGAACATAATCGGACTTGATCGGACATCCGAGACTTGAATTTACTAAAGCTTTTTATCATCACTTCGCCTTAATTAGGGCAAAAATTAAGCATCTATAAATAGCATGATTGAAAGTACTGACAACTTGTCTTTACTGACTTTCTACTAAGAAGTAGCGTGTGGTAGATAGAGCGGTGTGCACCATTACATAGACCGCACACCTCTGAGCAGCCAGGCATGACCTTTCTCAGTAAACAAATAGCTCGAATGATTCTAAGTTTCCTTAATGTCCAAATGTTTAAGAAATGATTTTCACAAATAGACAAGAGCATAAATGAATTGAAAAGTTAGATTAGGCTCTCAAAATTACCTTTCTTGAAACAAATGAACAAGATCAAGCTTGAAGGCTCAAGAACACCTTCATATCTACATTTCTTAATCCAAATCCAAGTTTATGATCTCAGGATTTGATTATCAAGATCCTTTTTTATTTTTCTAGTGGTTGATTAATTAGTTTTCTTCAAAAACCTGTTGGCGCGTGTTTTTATGCCCCCACCGAACCCGATGAGGATACAAGGATGCGGAATAAGGAATTAGGGTCAACCAGAAGTCTTTAAACCAAGAATTGATTTAAACCGGTTCAAGGAAGTCTGACCTGCATTAAACCGGTTTTCCAAGGAAGTCCTTGACCTGCGCTAGGATTGCGTTCACGGCAGCTATCAAGGTGGCGTGGATGGCACTAATAGTTCGTCACGCAACTCTAAACCAGGATGGACTCCTTGAAATGGTTAACGCCCCCCATTTGTTCCTGTGTTTCAATAGTAGTTTATGGTCTGGTGCATCGTACCACCGGTCCGGAAGTTGGTAATTATTTTTGGTTCCCGGAAAAATTACTATTTATGTTTTTAAATATTTTTAATTTACATTTTTTGGAGCATGTATGATGGTTTTTATGGGTAGAAAGAGTAAAGGAATATTTTTTGGGAGAATTTTTAGATTAATTTTGTGAAATAGTGAATTATGGTGTTATATTAAGTAAGGCAATTTGAGCAATTATTTTTATGCTGGAATTTTTCTTATGTTAAAGTCATTTTGTTTAAGTATGAGAATTTTTTAATGAATTGAGAATTTTTATGAATTACTTAAGTTTAAATTAAGTTTTTATTATGAGAAGACTAAAGAATATGAATTTTATGAGAAATGTTTTTGGGCTCTAATATACTTGGTGTGGATTTGATGCATGATCTGATTTTATTATGTATGATGAGCATGCTCGGATTTTGATGCCATTATGATAAGAAGCTATGATCATATGCTAGGCACGTGGGTGTCTTATGTTAGGGCGGACGCGCTCTATATGTTATGGAAAGGTTGGCGACCTAAGGCCATTATGAATAAGCTATGAAAACTTATCTGCTTCTTTTTCTCCGAAGTGTATGTGAGCCCTTATAAAATATTTTTAAAGGAAGTGAAATAAATGAGATACATTATCGTTTACTAACTCTTAGTTTCCAAACTTAATTTATGATACCAATGAATTTTTAAAAAACATGATGTGGTTGGTGTACATATGTATACCATGTTCAAATTTTAATGATTTTTATGTATATAAAATGAATTTTGTTTTTTAAGGTATGTTGTCAATCACAACAATTGGTTTGTTGTGTTTATGAGCACCACTGAGTTTTTTTATTTTATACTCAGCGCGTTGATTTTATCACGCGCAGGTTGGAGATTGTGCTTGCTGCTTAAACACCTGAAGAGTAGCATCAGAGCTGAAGAAATCTTTTGGTAGTTGATTAGTATTTTATGTAACTAAAAATTTTGGCATGTATAACGATTACATTTTTGGAGACTGTATTATTTAATTTATACCTTAAACATGTTATTGTAAATTATTTTGGTGTATATATATTGGGAGATAAACTTGGACTTATTTAATGGTCAGAACATTAGAAGTTGATATATTTAAATGAATGTATTTAAGTGATGAATATTATAATGTTATTGAGGAACTATGGAGTTATGAAATTATAGAAGTGCTTAAGAAGTGGTATTTGTGTTTGTATTGAGTTTGAATGGGGTTTGGAGTTTTTGATTTGGGAGTGCCTTTGTATTCATTTATGTTTGGCAACTTCTTATTTTTTCGGGGAAACTCTTGCAGTTTTTCTGTACGGATTCTCCCCAAATCATTTTCAAACAAAAATACTATTACTACTTGCTAAACTTGTGGATACTAGTCACTTCTAATTCATAATATGAATTGTTTGATTTATATGTAGGTTAGGAACGGTGCTCCGGCACCGAATGTGGGCATCAACGTTGGGTCTTTTCGGGATCCGGGCGGCGGGATGTTACATTTAGTGGTTATCAGAGCAATAGGTTTTAGGCGATTCTAAGGACTATATCGCATATGTAGGACTTTAAAATCTATTTTGAAGTTGAGAGTATGAGTAATTTAAGTTAAAAATACATGCCATATTGATTTGGTTTGGAACTTCTCTCTGATGCGAACCTTTTGGTCTTTGTAGGAGTTGAGTGATGTCTCAACATCTGTCTAATGAGGAGGTGGATAGTTATGTCCCTCCTAGTGGTGGTATTCCTATTGGAGATGCCGCTAGTGGTGTTGTGGGTTCTGATGCGGAGCATGCCTCAAGGGTGGGGCAGGCTGTTGCAGGTCCTGCTGGGCCTAACCAGGATACGTTTGTTCAGCAGTTAGTTGCTGCTTTGAGGCAGGCAGCGGGAGCTGTTCCCCAGGCTCCAGTTGCTCAAGCCCCTGTTCCAGTTCGTCCCCCTATTGAAAAACTGAGGAAATATGGAGCTGTTGAGTTTATGGGTAGAAAGGATGATGTGGCTTTATTGGCTCCAGTCTGTGGAAGAGGATATTGGAGCAGATGCATGCTTCACCCTGTAGACAGTTTGGTTTGTGCACTTCTTATTGAGAGAGGAAAGCTTCCAGTGGTGGATACTAATCTCACGGCAGTTACGTGCTGAGTAGAGGACTTTGGGACTTTCTTTTCCTTTCTGAGTTAGCAGAAATATATTGGGGAGATAACATTGACCAACGTAAAGCCGTTTTAGAGTTAAAACAATGGGCCAGAATGTTGTGGCTGAATATGAGAGAGAGTTCAATTCGGTTGAGCAGGTTATGCTACTCGAGATGATTCCTACTGAGTCTTGATAGATGAAGGCTTCAGAAAAGGCTTGCATGATGAATATCGCATGCATCTAGTTGCTCATCCTCATACATCATTGTCTTCCCTAGTGAAGGCAGCTTTAGAGCTTGAGGAAGTGAGGAATGAGCAGAGGCTAGAGGCAAGGAAAGTCAGCAGGGTCAACAAAAGACGGTTTTCAGGGTATGGTATCCTGGAAGATTTCTGGGGTCAGTCTAGTAGTAAGAGGCATAGAGGTTTCATTCCAGACCTGGTCTAGAACCGATTTCAGAGACATGGCCAGGGTCTCATGGCAGAGTAGCTCCACAAACCACATCTGTTGCTAGTCGGTTGGAGGTTGCTCGTGGGTGATATTTCCGCCATGTCTCAGTGTGGAAAGAGCATCCCGGGGTTTGTAAGGAGATTTTCTGGGCATGCTTTCGATGTGGGTCTTACAGAGCAATTTGCTTCCGAGACTGCCCTATTGACTTTGGATAGTTGCAGCTCTCAAGGGTAGGGAGGTCGGCTCTTATGTTTCGAGAGGCCAGAGGGCAAAGGCCGTGGTGATACAGGAGGGTACTGGAGTCCAGAGGCCAGTTTCAGAAGACAGTGGAAAACTTGAGTCCAGAGCACCTGCTAGAGCGTATGCTATCCGGACTAGGGAGGAGCAGCGAATGCCCCAGACGTTATCATTGGTAAATTTCCTCTTTGATATGTCTGTATATGCTTATTGATCCTGGATCTACTCATTCATATTTATGCATACATGTGGGTAGATTGGGTAATATGCATACTGATATGTTAGAGCATGGTATTGAGGTTACTAAACCCTTAGGTCATAGTGTCATAGTTAATCGGGTGTATAGAGATTGTCCATTGGTAATCTATGGCCATGTGTTTCTGAGAGATCTAATAGAGTTGCCTGATAGAGTTGCCTTTTCGGGAGTTTGATGTGATATTGGGTATGGATTGGTTATCTAGGCATGGAGTTATGATTGATTGTAGACTTAAGAGGATTACACCCAGACTTCAACTGGTGAGGAGATTGTAGTTATGGGTGAGAGGTCGAATTACCTCTCTAATGTTATTTCTGCTTCTACTGCTAGAAGATTGATCCAACATGGTTGTGAGGCATACTTAGCCTGTGTACTTGCTCCAGAGTCAGAATCTCCTAATGTGCATGATATGCCCACAAAATGTGATTTTTCGGATGTATTTCCAGAGGAGTTGCTTGGTTTACCTCCTGAGAGAGAGGTTGAGTTTGGTACTGAGGTTATGCTTGGTACTGCACCGATATCCATTGCTCCATATCGGATGGCGCCTGCTGAGTTGAAAGAGTTAAAGATACAGATTTAGGAGTTGCTTGATAAGGCAAAGAGTTGCTTGATAAGGGTTTTAGTGGGGTGCTCCAGTATTGTTTGTAAAGAAGAAGGATAGATCACTTAGATTGTGTATTGATTATAGACAACTTAACAAAGTTACTGTGAAGAATCGGTATCCATTACCTCAGATAGATGATTTGTTTGATCAGTTGAGAGGAGCTAGTGTATTCTCGAAGATAGATCTGAGATCAGGTTATCATCAGCTAAGGGTGACAGCATCAGATGTACCTAAGACTGCTTTCAGGACACGCTACAGTCACTATGAGTTCTTGGTAATGCCGTTTGGTTTGACTAACGCGCCTGCAGTATTCATGGATTTGATGAACCAGATCTTTCATCCTTACTTAGATCAGTTTGTGGTTGTGTTCATTGATGACATCTTGGTATATTCTCGGACTAGAGAGGAAGGATCCATGATCGCCTTTGAGAATCTGTAAATTCAGATATTGAAGAGAGAGACAATTGTATGCTAAGTTGAGTAAGTCGTGAATTCTGGTTTGTCTGAGATTTGCTTTCTTTGGGTCAAATTATTTTTCTGTTTGAGGGTATTAGAGTTGGGATCTGAAGAAGATAGAGGCGTGCTTGAATGGCAAGCCACCTAAGAATGTGAACAGAGATTCGGAGTTTTTCTTAGGATTGCTGGTTATTATAAGACGATTTGTCAGGGATTTTTCTCTCATTTGCGGCTCCTTTGAATTAGACTTCTTCAAAAAGATGTCAGATTCGAGTGGAATGATAAATGTCAGAATAGTTTTGAGAAGCTTGAAGATGATGCTTCTGAGGCTTCGAGTATTGACCACAGCACAGTTTCGGGTAGACCGTATGATTGTATAGTGATGCTTCACATAATGGTTTGGGTTGTGTGCTTTATGAGGAGGGGTAAGGTAGTTGCTTATGCTTCTAGACAGCTTAAACACACGAGAAGAACTACTCTACGCATGAATTTGGAAGTTAGCATGCTAATAGTCTTCGCTTTGAAGATTTTGGAAGGATTACTTTGTTATGGTGAGATTACTTGTATGGTGAGAAATGTCATCTGTATACGGATCATAAGAGTCTCAAGTATCTGCTTACTCAAAAGGAGCTTAATCTGAGACAGCGCAGATGGTCAGAGCTACTTAAGGACTATGACTTCACCATTGATTACCATCCGGGTAAAGCTAATGTGGTAGCAAATGCACTTAGTAGGAAGTCCTTGGTTGCATTACGTGCTATGAATACGCGATTATCTGTAGCTAGTAATGGTGTACTCATGGCAGAGCTTATGATTAGACTTAGTCTACTTCAGCAGATTCGAGATGCATAGAGAGATGATGAGACAATTGCCTTGTGGAAAGATCGAGTCAGAGATGGAAGGAAAAAGAGATTTATTGATTAAAGATGATGACCTGCTTGTACTTGGGGATCGGATTTGTGTGCCTAAAATTTCAGCGCTGAGGAAGAGTCAATTCTTTAAAAGGAAGCTCTAGTAGTCCTATGCTATGCATCTGGCAGTAATAAAGATGTATAGGATTTGAAATCACAGTATTGGGTGGCCGGCGATGAAGAGGGATATTACAGATTATGTGTCGAGGTGTTTGGACGTGCCAGCAAGTGAAAGGAGAGCTCAAGTTTCCTTCTGGCTTGGTTACAAACCCTACTTCTTATTCCAGAGTGAAATGGATAAGGTTACTATGGATTTTGTGACTGGATTGCCCTTTT
>NW_023591167.1:0-46703 GCF_014843425.1 Jatropha curcas | reverse complement strand
AGCTTGAGAGAAGATCAGTCGCGAATTCTCGCGCTCGCGACTGGCAATTGTCGCGCTCCGCGACTGATGTTTGACATTTCTTTTTTGTCTTCGATTTTCCTATGCAATTAAGCTTTCCTTTGCTCATCATGCATTGCATCCAATCACAACAATGTAAAAACAAAATTACAACATAAGAACATGGATTAAAACAACATAAACAAGCATTACATGAGCTGAACTCAAAATCAATATATGAACTATTGAATTGACTAAAACTATTTATGTGCTATTGTGTTACAATTGTTGATATGCTTAATATGAAGCTCCCATTGAGGTTGGCGTAGAAACCATGTAGATAAGGCCTATGTCGCCCCGACATAGGATAGCAATTGCGCCTCATACATTGATTACTGCAGGCTTACAGGCGCCGTTGAGGGGATATTGATATATGGGCCATAGCAGCCAAAGTACTACAGTATATCATCCAGTTTATACAGTTTCATTTCTTAGTCCACCTCTGGTTTCGCAGTATAACCTTTATGGAGCCATACAGATATCTGCTGAGTATAAATATTGCATTATATCAGACAGATAAATGAAGGATATCATGATATGTGCTTGCTTATATGTGCCTTGTGTGCCTACATAATTCCTTATAACAAAGTATGCTGCGTATTATTGTTTCTTTCCTTGGTTGAGATAGTCCCCACTGAGCTTTATTTGCCTCAGCGAGGTTACCTGTTTAACTCGCCAGTTTTGAAGACTGGTCCGGAGAGGGTCCGTTTACAACTGCTGCCGCTTCATCTGTAGAAGACCATCTTCAGGGAGAAACTCATTTTGTTATTTTCTTTTGGCATTTGTACAGGCACAGACAGTTGGGCCCAATTCCATTTTTGAACAGTATTCAGTGTCTTGTAAATATTCAATACCATTATTACTATAAGCTAGCTCAGCATGACTTATTAGATTCATTATACATTATGATTTCAGCAGGTCAGTTTCATTCAGTCAACTCAGTTGTTGTAGCGTCTCGGCCTCCGGTTTTTATTCGGGTTCTGACGGGTGGACGAGACAGGGGTGTTTACAGCCCCACCATATTATTTGTGTTCTTTTTATACATAGAATTTGAGTTCCTGGGAATATACTGATAATCAAAAAACGCATTGGATATACCCAAGGGTGTGAAGAAAGGGTCATACAATAATACATTCAAAGATTCGGTATATGAACACTTCTCCTGGATTAGGCTATATAATGGGATTTAAATAATGAGATAAAAGAAAGGTCTCAGGAGTAATGATTTCCTCAGAGATACCTCTTTGACTGCCTACCACTTTTTTAAACCAATTTGGAATTTTTAACAATACAGTTTGATATGTTGATCAAAATATAACTAACCACGAAGGCATTAGGTAGTAGGATTTTGGATACAAAAAAACTTCTTTCCCAAGCTTCTTTATAGTCCAAAATAATTATAGTAGGATTATGTTATGTAAAACTTTAAATCTTACTGGAGTATATAAAGAAGATACGGGGCCAATCCGGGATGAATGACGGCCTTTTTATATTGAATAGAAGAATAAGTAAGTACATTTATTTTAATATCAAAAGATGGTTTGAATTTTTACTGAACCCAGTATCAATTAAAATATTATATAATATTCCTTGAGGTTTTGAAAGGATCAATGGCGAACAAAATACCAATTCCCTCAGGGTGAATACCTGCTTTATAAATTTTCCACAAGGATTGATATGATTATATCCATCCTCAACTTCAATTTCATAATCATAAAATATTTTTACCAAACCCATTTTATGTATACTACTAAGGACTAGAATGACTGATTTTTGGCAAATCCCAGCCATTCAACGGCGATTTGATAAATCTTTACTGCTACCTTTGAACAGACTAGCTCGTACCGATGAGCGGATACGACGCTTTAGGTTTAGAAGTCATACGTGTATCCTTACTGTGGAAGAAGCATGTCATTCCTCTGCAGACGCCTTTAATACTTTCTGGAGATTGAGTGAGTTCCCTCAATCCATTTTTTAGGTTTTAGAAGGGGTGTTTACTAAAAGGTTTTTAGTTGAGAATCTTCAGAATGCTCAGAAAGAGCTTTAGTGGGTGAATCGGTTCTTGTTTAGGTTCTTTGCCCTTATCCTTCTTCTTTCCCATTGTTCTGTAAGAATTCTTCGAGTCAGAAAGTTTGATATTATTAGCATTACCGTTAATATTACTCAATATCAAATTCAAAAATAACTTAATAGTGCTTGCCATTTAAGCAAAAATTGTTTAGAGGCAAGATTTTTGGAACATCTTTTTTGTAAAAACATCTTTTGCAGATTTACAAATCAATCACGAAGTAAAAAACTTATTGATTTAACAAATCAGATTGAAACTCTATTATTCTATACAATCCTATACTTAAAATTTTTTTTTAAGAGGTAGAATAGTTTATCCGTGTCTGGGTTTCCAATGTCCAGACGATATACATTGAATTACACCGTTCTTTACCATTTATTGTTGTTTTAATATGCCTCCATAACCTATATTAGTATGCATCGATTTCCCGTACAATTTTTAAAGGCAGTTGGATTAGGAAATATATAAATAAGGAATTTCTTTACCTAATGATATTAATTTGTTTTACCAATTGCGTTATGCTTGTGTCCAGGGACCAGCATTTTTCCTAAGCGCTCTATCATGTAAAGGTTTTATCATACAATTAAAATTAGTGATAAAAAATCAATGACATAATGTAATACAACCAAGGAAATCTCCTGAAGTTGAACTTTATTGTTATTTCATACAGGAAATTTTTCTCCAAATTACTAAAGTCCTTTTCTATAGGTTGTAATATTCCATCATTCAATATAATGTGCCTAAAAAATCTGACTTTTAGTTTTAGATAAAATCCATTTGAGTTTTACTAAGTGTAAAACATTTTTCTAAGTAAATCATACAGAAAGTTTTTTAAATGTTTAAAATGATTTTCAATAGTGTGGACTAACACAACACATCATCAATATAAGACTATACAAAACTGCGCGGCAATATGGGTTAAAATATATCATTCATTATTCTTTGGAATTCTGGAAGGTGCCATTTTTAATCCAAATGCACATTACATTCCAATCTTCATATTGCACCGAAAGAACTGTAAATGCTGTTTTATATCTATCTTTAGGGGCAATTTGTATTTTGCCAAATAACCTGGATGTCATGTCAAATTTACTAAAAATATTAGCAATTATATAATGTTTTTTTTTAGGAAGATCTTTATTTATTTGGAATTGGATATCTTATCGCATTTTAATGCGTGTATTTAAAGTTTATAGTTTATTACTAATCTTGCCGTTACTCCTCTTTCTATTTCTGCATTTTATTTAACATTAAAATGCCCGCACATGACCATGGGCTTCTTTGACTTACAATTAATTGTTTATTTCTAAATTCTTTTTGATTTCTTTTTTACAATTGTTCTATTTAATTCAGAGATTCATCTGGAATGGTCTAGCTTTAGATTGTAATGGTTCTTCATCAAAAGTGTTTCATATGGTAACATCAACTATGTGACTGTTTTTACGATTCCAAAAAAACATTTTGGGGTGATCTGCAAAAGTTTTTTCTCCATAGAATCTTTTAGGGTTATAATCTTTTAGGTTTTTTATTTTATTTTGTATGAATTCAGTTTCTAATTGTTCTTTAATTCTTTTTAAACACATATTATTCTTTAAATCTTTTAAATCTTCTTCTTTAGATTTTATTAATGAATTAATTTCTAAGGTTCTAATAGAATGAGCTTTTAATAAATTTAAATTCTTTTTCTTAGGTTTCTCTGTAAATTCCAATCTAGCTATTTTATTTCTTACTTTGAATTTAATACAATTTTCCTTAACTGAATAAGGTGTGATCAGATTTATAAAAGGTGTTCCTAAAATTACCATATAATTTATCTGAGGAGAGATGAGAAAGACTGTTTTTATTTCTAACCCTTGGTTTACCATTAATGCTTCTACCTTGCCTACTATGTCTAATTTAGTTTTATTAGCTGTACTTAGTTTTTCTTTAGTATCTAACCAATGTCGTTTGGGTACTATATCTGATTTTATACAATTTAAAACAGGCTCTTACCTCCAGGATGGCCTACAGGCTGAGGCCCTGTGTGCGTAAGCTGGGTTCTAGAAATCGAGAGGCAACAAGCGTAAAAAGCTGCTTTGAGGTACCTCAGGTTGTCACGGTCCTCGGACTATGTGGATTTGTTGGTAAGAGCCTGAGGTACCTGGTTTATTTCGTCTTTTATGTCATCATCTGGTTCTTTAGAAGAAGAACTAGATATAAGCTGAGATTTTAATAATTTTATTTTCTTAGCATGTTGTTGAGATTGTGTTTTTAGTTCATTTACTTCATGCTTTAGAGTTTTAATTTCCTTTTGTAATTCTTTATTGGAGAGTTCCACTTCTATATTTTTATGTTTATTTTTGTTATTTTGATTAATAATGCTGGTTAAATTTAAAATCATAAGTATTATTAGGCTGGGGAGTTTAGGGAGTTATCTCTTTTACTTCTTTTTCTTTCCTTTTCAAAACTTTTTTTATTAATTTTAAGAAGTGAGCTTTAGGCTTTAGCATTAATCAGTATATTGATTTACTTAACGCTGTCTAAACAGAAGTTACTTTGATCTTAGTAAGCATATTATAGATACTTGTCTGAAAAGACTAGTTGTCTGTTCCTAAGCATTCTAGACTTATAGAAGAAGATGGCTAAAGAGTTCACATTTAAACTCCAGGCTCTACCCTTTCTTATAGGTCAAAAAATCTGTATATATATATGAAATAACACCGAATATTTTCAAAGATTTTTCATTGTTAAATTTATATAAATTGACAGCGTGGAAAATGTAGTCTAATATGTTAAATGCAATTAATAATTCGTACAGATTAAACCGAATGCGGAAACCAATTAGAAAGTAAAAAAAAAAGAAAATCATAGTAAAAAATGCGACGTATGGCGAACGAACCCGGAATCGAACCGAAACTAGCCCAAAATCCACCCAAATCACATCTAGAACCCTCTTTCTCCCCCTATTTCCAGTGCATTACTTCACCCTCCCCTACCACCATTCTGTGCCTCCACCTGTTACGCCAAGGTGAGCACCACCACAGCCTTTCTCTCCCACTTTTCTTCTTCTTTCTTCTTCTTTTCTTTCTTTTATTTCTTTTCTTTCTTTTATTTTCTTTCTTTCTTTCTTCCTTTCTTCACTGCGCCTGCATTTCTGGTGAGACAGAGCAACAGAGCCGCGCCACCCACGCCATCGTGCGCCACCGGTGCTCCTCGCCGCAACTGGCCGCCGTAGCAGCTCCGCCAGCAGTCTCGCCTTACCCTCGGCCAGATCGTGCAGCGCCAGCTCCTCCTCTAGCTCATCGCGCCACCTGCTCGCAGTTCCAGTGAGCGCAGCAACTTAGTTTGGTCGACTCAACGCCATTGCTCTCACTTGCTCTTAGTTCCGGCACGCGTAGCTCCCTTTTTCCAGTCGAACAATTCCGGCAGCAAGATTTTGGAGGTTTATAAAATTCTGAAATGCGAGGACAAAGGCTGGAAGCACGTGGCTAGAAAGGCAGTCCCCTTAGAAGACAATAAAGATTTGTGAGTAGTGTTATAGATAATTCGCGCTCATCCGCCTGCATTCATGCATTCACGGTTAAATGTATTCATTGCATTACGCCATATTGTGATGCACTATTGTTGATATTAAAATTGCATTGATTTATTGTGCTGGATATTGTGTGTGGCCGTTGTTTGGTGGGAAGTTGAATTGGGATGGAACGTGGGTCACCATGGGTTTGTGAAGGTAGTGATATGGATCCTGAATACTGGATTGACTGTAGCCGGTTGTAAATGGCAGAGATCGGCCCCCCAGTGTGACATACCTACGTATAGCCAGTTACGTAATAACCACAAAAGCGTTGGCTTCTTTAATTGACGCCCACCGGATAAATCTAGGTTTTGATCGCAGGCCCGCCAGGGGGCCTCCTGTTGTGGAGCGCCTGATGATCTAGAATTTTGAAGGGAGGACGACCGGGTTGCCCTCCTATTGGTATAAAAAAAAAAAAAAAAAAAAAAAAAAAAAAAAAAGAGAGAGAGAAAGAGAGAATGGAAAAAACAATTGAGAGGGCTGCCGTCAATGTGAGGATTGAGGACGGTCGGCCAGAAATAGTGGGATCGGCTCCCTGGGTGCACACGTGAAGAGGATGGGCACATTGTGGGAGGACGGCTCATCGGGGGTTTTCGGTGACTTTCACTGACTAATTTCCACGTGATGTGATCTATGATGAAAGGTGATAATAACTTGTGATTGCTGTTGTATTAGCATTTGTGTGGACAAACTGCATGATCATAATAATTAACGGTAACCAGATAAAAAATATTTTCGCATCTGTGTGTTGTGTGGGTGTGAGAGGCGTCATCTAACCCTAACTCATTGAGATTTTGGCGTTCATCCCCTGCCTTACCTATTTTTTTTTCCACTATTTTTTTTCCAGGTAATAGAAGAAAGAAAAATCCTATGGAGTTGAGACAATAATTATAGAAGATTGTTAATGATAGAAATGACGATGTAAATGTAAATGTAGAGTTCCGCAATTGTATTCCAGTTGGGTTGTAAATAAATAATAAAAGTCCATATTAAATATACGAACTGTATTAGTGATACATAACTGAAATAAATTATTGGGCTTGCATCCACGGTTATGAATAGGAAATGACATTTGTATAATATAGGCTTACTATGGGCTTCGGGGGCCTTAAGCCCACCCAGGTCCTAGTGCCGGTCCGGCCCATGGAAACGGGTCGTGACAATATATATTGACAATATATATATATATATATATATTATATATATATTATATCATATTATTATATATATATTATATTATATTATATATATATAATAAGTTGTGTTCTTTATATATAAGTTGTGTCTCTTCCTCTTTTTTTTTACCTAATTATATGTGTATTCTTTATTTTCTTGTCTTGGTTTTTTGAAGTAAGTATTACTCTTTATGTATGTTTGTATTACCCATTAAATTTGCTCATTTCTTAATCTTCAAAAAGCTATTATGTTCAAGGGATGCCTTTTTAGCTTGCCTTATGCATTCCATAGAGTTGTTACACTTATGGTAGGTGCTCGGCTTATACATTGACTTAGGCATTTCTTTGCTTTTTTTAATACATTCCATAGTTGTGTTTATGGTAAGTGTTTGGACCATATATTGACTTAACCATTTTCATGCCTTCTTATGCGCTCTTCGTAGATATTATGTTTGTGGCAGGCGCTTCGTCTATGTGAAGGCTTAGACATTTCTTTCCCTTTTTACATGTTCTTCATAGCCTTTATATGCTCTTCATAGAGCTTATTAGGTTTGTGGCATGCGCTCAGCTTATATGTAGACTTAAGCATTTCTTAGCCTTTATATGCTCTTCATAGAGCTTATTAGGTTTGTGGCATGCGCTCAGCTTATATGTAGACTTAAGCATTTCTTAGCCTTTATATGCTCTTCATAGAGCTTATTATTACCAAGCGTGTGGCGAGGATGATAAGTGTTATTCGATTTTATTTTTTTCAAGTAGTTTTTTAGATTTTAGTTGATTGCCTATAAAGCGTGGTGGGTTTTATGAGGAGTGCTTGGACTTTAACATTTTTCAGTTACTATTTCCTTCTCTTATTTTTATTCGTAAAAGCCAAAGAACAAACTTAACTTTGCAATACCTGTTTTAACTATTCTTGAGCTCCCTAGTCTCCCATGTACACCCTATTCCTGTAGGTTTTACAAGGCTAAGTGAAAAAAAACCTTGCTTTTATCTAAATGCCCTATTGGGGTTTAATAGTAGTTTACAAGTTAGATGACATATGTTTACAAGAAATAGTGCTTTAAGTTTTTTGAATTCTATGTTCAAGGGAGTTCTGATCCATTTATGAGCTTAATTTTAAAAGTGCTCAGCCCCCATTTCTCTGTGATATCGAATGGCCCTTCCTAGTTTGGACCTAGCTTGCCAACGCCTGCTGATCCCATTTTTATCTCTTTTTTCCTCCATACTTGGTCTCCGATTTCAAATGTCCTTTTTTCTACTCTATGGTCATAGTACTTCGCCATTTGATGTTGTCGGGCTACTGTTCCAATATTTGCCTCATACCTTCTCTATTCTGCTAGGTCTAAGTTAATTCTTAGGGATTTAGAGTTTTGATCTTCACTGTAAGGTTGTATTCTGCCACTTAGCCCATTCCGACCGCTATGACAACCTCCATTCTGTACATCAGGGAGAACGGTGTCTCGCCAGTTCTTATTTCTAGGGGTGGTCTTGTCAGACCATAACACACTGTTCAGCTCTTCAGCCTAACTAGTTCCTATTTCTCTTAATGTCTTTTTAATACCCTGCAAAATAGTTCTATTTGTGACTTCTATCAAGCCATTAGTTTGAGGGTGGTACTTCACCATTTCATGTTATCAGGTTTTTGTTCTAATATTTTCCTCATACCTTCTTTCTTCTACTAGGTCTAAGTTAATTCTTAGGGATTCTGAGTTTTGATCTTTGCTGTAAGATTATATCCTCCTACTTGGTAACCCATTTCAATCGGTATGACAGCCTCCACTGTAACACCCACCGGCCAATCCCGAAGAACCAGACGGCGGATGCCACAATCGGTGCCGGAGCACCGTCTTATGTCACTTATTAAAGCTAATCGGTGACCGGAGCACCGTCTTATGGTCACTTATTAAAGCTAGCATCACCAAATTAGAAGTGGTAAATTTTCATAAGGAGCGCCAAGTACTTAACATTTTTTTTTGTTTTTTTTTTTTTTTTTACAAAAATAATATTTGAGGGAATTCCTACGAAAATTCTCAGCAAAGAGTTTCCCCTAAAAATTAACTTTGCCACACAAGAAAATATACACACTTCCCAAAATTTTTCTTCTCCAAACCCCCAAAAAACTCAATTCAACACAACATACTACATAGCACTTTCTAAATATCCATCAACATACGCATTAAAATTTCAAAAACACATTCTTTTTCAAGGAATCTATAATCATAAATACACCAAAAAATATTATTATTAAAGATGTTATTTTTCCTTAAATAATCATAATAACTCTCCAATACGCAATTATAAACTTATTATTGTCCAACCCTTTCACAACACCCATATTAATATTATACATGCCAAAAAATCACCATTTTAGCAAAAATTATTCCCTACCCAAAATGGTTTATCGAACTCTGCATGCTCGTCTGCTGGTCTTGGAAGAACACCCTCCGCTCCTAACCTGCAGCGTTGATAAAAATCAACGCGTTCTGAGTGGAAGACTCTAGTGGCTGCTAAATAACCAAAACCAATTTTTTAATTAGAACAATGAGAAGAGTCAAGGCAAAACTTAAATTTACTCCAACTATATAAAATACTGAAATCGCATGCCATTTAATTCACAATTAACAAAAAATACAAATACCAAATACTGTCTTCATTCTTTTATGAGCAACAATAAAAATTTTATTTTTCGTTTAAGTCTCGTTACTCATGCAGACATGAACATAAGCAGATTTGATCGTGGCCGTATATTTAGCAGGCCACCCCCATCACATACTCGTGGCCTATGAATAGCACCACCGTGGCCCTTATGAAAAGCACCACCCCCCATCACACAAATCGTGATCGTGGCCTATATTAGCGCCACCCCCATCGCACAATCGTGGCCTATGAAAGCACCACCCCATCACACAAATAAGCGCGTCCGCCTATTTGTAAGGGATGATAACCCTAGCATATGATCATAGCGCATATGATCATAGCTTCACAATAAGAAAATCCATATCATCATACCACGTTTCAATCATGCATAGTAGAGCCCAAATCAAAATCATTCTTTCACAAAAGCAATAAGTCTAAATCAAAACCTCTTCATTTCTTAATACTCATCAGTTCAGAATTTTACTCAAAACACTAGAGATATATATATACGTAATATAGTATAAAGTACATAAATCAAGAACTTTTCAGCATGTTCATAAACTTGACCTCTGCTGGGTTTTTAACACATAATTTGAGTTATGGGTCTCCAAATTGAATGAAATCAGATTCATTAGAAAGTTAACCCAAAATGCTACAAATGTTCAGAAGGGACACAAAAGATGTTCAGAAGGGACCACAGCCCAGATCAAACCGATTAGGTTAAGAACAGGGATCCAACCAAACAAAAAGCTACAGAACAACGAGACGCAACAGATCAGACCTTGATTCTAGCAGAACCAAGTTTCACAAATAAGGGTTTCTTTGAATTCCTACTTTCCACTCAAAAACACTCAAATGAAACCAATACCAGAACGACCGAGAAGTCCCTGAAGACCAGCAGGGAAACTCAAAACTACTTTTCAATGTAAGAACCTCAGAACCAATTAATCTTGTCATTATAGTGGTCAAAAATTGAAGTGCACTCAATTTTTCCAGTAATGCATTGAGACCGACCACCAACCCAGAGTACAGTTATGCGGGTGTTTCAAGCCATAAGTTGCCCCTCTTATGTAATTCTTCCAATTTTGGACAAAAGGAGGATGGGTTGGAAGGATAAGAAGTAAAAGCTATAACTTTTATGAAGAACATAAGACATTATTTGGCCATTTGACGTGGTCCAAAATGGACAATCATTTCGGATAGACAGGTAAGACAGGCATTAACAGAAAAAAAGAGACCAGTAATTAGGTATTCCTCGAGATTCATTAAATGGCGAGCTACAATGTATCGGAATTAGGACATGAGAGGAATATGTTCTGGAAAGCTGAAGAAAAAATAGAGCTACAACGTTCATGAAGAATCAGAAAACCACATGGGAATTGTAAAGGGGTCAAAAATGAGTTCCAATCCCACGGGCAGAACACCATCTCACATTAAAATCAGCAATTTTCAACAAAACATTTTACAAAGTTTTGTCCCAATTAATAAATAGTTCAAAAAACCTCTAACCATGTTAAAAACAACGGTGGAAACAAAGTGAAATTATGATTGCACTAACCTTATTAACAAGCTTGAATTAAGCTTGGAAAAGCCTTACTCCTTGGCTTTTCTGTCTTTACCCTTTGAGGATGGTTCTCCAACCTCTTCAAAGCATTGAAAACATCAACATTACAAGGCAAAAACTTGACAAAAGAGAAATAGTTGGGAGCATGATTTAATGCATCAAATTAACATGTCTAAACCATGAATTCTACTTAACAAATTCACAAAACTTCAAAAACCACAACTTACTTGCTTAATGGTAACTTCACTTTCTCTTTGCTTTTTAATTCACCCAAAACTCAACTTCTACTTCTTAATTCTTAAGATAAAGTACTAATCCCTATTGGTTTAATTAGGTAGTTTTGGTACCGGGTAAATTTTGGAGGTAAGAAAATGAAAGAAAGAAAGAAAAGAGGAAGAAGATGGAGATTGGCCGTGGATAAGGAGAGAGAAGAAAGAAATAAGTTGTTGTGGTGTTTACGTTTAAGTGGCCAAAGTTCAAATTTGACTTCCAAATTTCATATCAATTGTGTGGCTAAGATCAAGTCCTAAGTAATCTGCATCAAAACGGCTCTAAATATTCCTCAAATTACTCCTCCTTCTACTTATTATTTAACTCCACCAATTAATTAAATTAACCTCCACTAAAATAATTGCTCAATCATTATATTGCTTAATAGACGCGACCCACTTAGAAATATTATGCATGTAATACATAAACTCTCCAAAAAATCATTTAGGGAGAATGATTTCCTCTAACCCAACAGCTACCCAATCATGCCCAAACATGTTGCTCCAAAATCATAGTAAAGTACAAAAATTATATAACTTAGCCTCATTTAGTAAATTTTTTGGCCGGAACTTAAAACAAATGAATACCAAGTCCCGGACCGCGTTAGTAACTCCCTGGTTACTCTCCCCTTCACAAAGGGACCCCGGTAAATCACCTTAACCTATTTGCCGAACCCACTATAGGAGAAAAATTCAGTTCCTGTTACCAAGATATCTTCCCCCCCTTAAAAAAAAGATAATTCGTCCGGGTCGAACTTACCTGGTGTAAATTAAGCTGAGGATGCTGTTGTCTCATAATATCTTCCATTTTTTCCCATTGTAGCTTCCTCCGGTCTTATTGGTTTCTCCAAAAGGCAAACCTTTACAAAAGGTATTCTCTTATTCCTTAGTTCCTTGATTTCCCTCGCAAGTAATCCTAGCCACTGGGCCGTTCCTTCCTCATTAAGGTCAAATCTGGCCTCTATGTAACAAGATTTCAACTGGTATCCAACATGCCGATCGGGTCGGACCGATATCTTCCTCAACATAGACACGTGGAAAACATTATGGATCCTATCCAGGGTCTTGTGGTAAAGCTAGTCTATAGGGCTAATGACCCACACCGCTCAATGCATCTCATTATGGGACCAATGAAACCTAGGACTAAGCTTACCCTTTCTTTTCCAAATCTCAATATTTTTTTCCATGGAGATACCTTAAGGAAAAACCTTTATCACCCACTTGTCATACTCTATATCCCTAGTTACCTCTCTCCCCAAGTCTGGGCATAGGACTTTTTGACGATCTATGAAGCCTGCCTTTCAATCTATTCTCTGATAATTCTTGACCTTATCCTCTGGGTCTCGAATCAATCTGACCTATAATCTTCCCTCACTCAATTCGCGACCTAAACATAGTGGAGCGTCATACTACATGACTCCTGGGCCAATAGTGGCTTCAAAATAGCGCCATCATGAAAGACTCGATTGATAAACTATTGATTTAGGCAAATTCTAAAAGATCGAATGTACTTCTCCCAACTTGCCTTCAACATAATAGCACAGCTCTTAAACATATCCCCAATAATCTGGAATAACCCGCTCTGACTGACATCAGCTTCTGGAGGTACGATGAAAAGCTTTGTGCTGAGAATTCAGGCTTAGTACCCAGGGCCATCATTGTAGCTTCTTCGCAAAACGTAGAAGTTAAATCTCGGATCTCCTATCTGAAATGATGGAAGAGAACCCACCCATGTAATTCTCACATCTCATCTATATAAGCACTCTGCACTACTGCCATCCATGGAATGAGTAGGTCAGTCGCTAAACGGAAGAAAGTGTTGCCGACTTAGTTAAAACCTGTCAACTTATTACCCATTACAGCATGGCTTTCTTCTCTTTAGGAGTTAAAGGCAATTTCCACCGTCACAAAATCCAAGTAGATCCTTATCCTCATTTCGCACTCTGAATAGAAGTGATCGGCTGTAACAAACCAGCAAGGAAACTGATTGCTACTGCTTTCACTTGCTGCACGGGCAAGGCATCCTCGACAATCAAAATCTGTGATATCCCTCTTCATCGCCCCGGCCAGCCAATAAGTGTTGATTTTCAAATCATGATACATCTTATTTAAAACTGCCAGGCATGCAGTAGCATAGGACTACTATGCGGCTTTCTTTAAGATACTCTTTCTCAGACTCTGAAAATTTTAGGCACCACAAATCCCGCATCCCCAAAGTAACAAGCAACGGTCCTCTCTAATTCGCAAATGTCCCTTTTTTGCTGTTACCCTCTCTGGGACTAGACCTTTCCACAAGGCAATAGTCTCATCACCCTTGCTTGTGCATCTCTAATCTGCTGTGCCAGGTTAAAGCTAGGTTTTCCACCATAAGCTCTAGCCTAATAAGAGCACCATCTCTAGTCACAGATAAGCATAGCATTCATAGCACGAATGAGCCAATACTAATGCGTCCTACTTGGGAGTGATCTGCCCAACGTATCATTAGGCGTTCTTACCCGAATGGTGGTCAAATATCAATAGTTTTGAATCTCATAAGTCCTTAAGTAGCTTCATAACCATCTGCGCTGCCTCAGGTTCAACCCCTCTCTGCGTAACCAAATACTTAAGGCTCTTATGATCCGTATTACAAAGTGGCATTTCTCACCATACAAGTAATGTGCTCCAAATCTTCAAGGCAAACCAGCAAATAGCCCATGGCTAACTCCAAATCATGGGCTAAGGATAGTCTTCTCATGTGGCTTCAAAGCTTTCGGGAAGGGCATAATGCAACAATCCTTGCCCGTCGCGATGCATAAAGCTACACAACTGCCAAGACCTATTATGCGAAGAGGATCACATTAAACCATCATATGGTCTGCCTGGAGCTTGGCCTGTGTCAAAAGCTGGAAGCCTCAGTAAAGGCCGTCGCTTAAAGCTTCTCAAAGCTACCTCTGGGCATCTATCAGTCCACCCAACAAAACGAGGACATCCTTACGGAAGAAGGTCGATAGTCCAAAGGGTGCTGCGATAAGGGAAACAACCCCTTGACCAAACATCCTGTAAAGTATCCAAGCCAAACACTAAGAATAACTGCAGGCCGAATACTCTGCTGGGACATTAGTTAGGTGCTTCCAATCAAGCACTGCCCCTCAACTCTTTGGGGTCCACCCGAATAGCCCTCAGTGGCCAAGGAAACAACATGCCTAAGAAGTAATCTCAGTCAAACCAAAATTCACACCTTACTGAGCTTGCATACAACTTGTATCGTCTCTCAAGTCTGGCCCAGAACTGTTCGAGGATGATCATGATCCTCTCTTAGTCGAGAGAGTACACCAAAATATCATCAATTAAAAACCTGGCATCACGATCGGGATCCGAAATAATGATGGAAGATCGCGGTTCATCAGGTCCATAAACACTGCTCGAGGGCTATTAGTCAATCCTCTAAATGGCAAGTGCAACTAAAAAAGCTCATAGTTGACCGTAGCGTGCGTCGCTTTAAAGGCGACGTCTTATACATCTGATCCTTTCACCCTTAGCCTGATGGATAAGCGTAGATCGTCAGAATTTTCTATCTTCTGAAATACACCCCTAGCTCCTATCTGGTCAATTCTGATTCAAACCAAATCAATCTATCCGACGGCAAGGATACCGATTCTTCACGTAGTAAAGCTTTGTTAAGTTGTCTGTAATCAATACACCAATTCCTAAGTTAGCCATCCTTATCTTTGCTTTTTACGAAACAATAACTAGCACCCCATTGGAGATACACTAGGACGAATTAAAAACCCTTATTCAAGCAACTCCTGAATCTGTATGCTTTAACTCTTTCAATTCAGCAGGGCGCCATCCGATACGAGCATAATTGTGATAATCGAATGGATATTGGTGCAGTACCAGGCATAACCTCAATACCAAACTCAACCTCTCTCTCAGGAGGTAAACCAGGCAACTCCTCTAGAAACACATCCGGAAAATCATATACTTTGGGTATATCATGGACACTAGGAGACTCTGACTCTGGAGCAAGTACACAGGCTAAGTAGGCCTCACAACCATGCTGGATCAGTCTTCTCGCAATAGAAGCAGAAATAACGTTAGAGAGGTAATCCGACCTCTCCCCCACAACTACAATCTCCTCTTCAGACGGAGTCTAAAGCGTAATCCTCTTACGTCTATCAAAATACCTCCATTTCGTAGGACATAACCAATCCATACCCCAATATCACAATGCATACTCCTGAAAAGGCAACTCTACTCAAATCACCCGGAAATTACATACCCATGAATGACTACAGGGCAATCTTTATAGCACCGGATCAACTAACTACACTCTGACCCAAAGGGCTAAGTAACCTCTCAAACGCATGATGTGCTCTAATGTCTCACAATTGCATTAGTACTCGCAGTCTACCCCACATGTGTGATATTGTATGAATGCGTGGAGCCTGATCAATCAAAAGGCATTAAGTACTAAAAGGTCAAAGATAAAGAATTTGTAAGGTACCTTGCAATGACGTCCGGCCGCATTCCCGCTGCCCCTTGGTCTCGATGGCATAAGCTCCGCCTGTGCTTCATAGCCTTCTGGTTCTTCTCCACAGTCTCAGAAACTGGTACTCTCACTCCCTAGTCCCATATCCCTCACTACGGCTCTACCTCTGCCTCTCTGAACATAGGAGCGGCCTCACCAACCATCTGAGCTGGACGAAAGCCTCACAGTCATAGGACAATTCCTAATTATCATGGCTCAGTGGATCCAACATCTATAGCAGCTTCGCGTTTAGGCTGCCCACACACCCCAACATGCCCTCCTGCCACACTGACTGCAAATCGGATAGACCTGGCCATTGTAGCACCTACCAACCACTAGCAACAGATGAAGCCGGAAGGAGCTGGTCTCGCTAAATATTACCCGACAACTGTCTGGCCCTGGATACGGACCCCCCAATAACTTGGCGAATCCGCCTCTAAATCTCTTGCTACTAGGACTGCGACCCCTGAAGTCTGTTCCAGACGTAGGCACCTCTGAAATCTCTTATACTGACTACTCTGTTGGATCCCTTTTTTTTCTGGACCCTCTGGCCTGTCTCTCATTCACGAATAAGCTTCAAGCTCTGTAGCAGCCTTTCACCAAAAACCAGCTAATGTAGTGTTGGGGCTGGGATGTCAAGTGCATCCATATACTCATCCAGTAACCCCTTCCGAAACCGACTTACACCGGATTCTGCCTTCAGTAGGACAACGTTAGAAGCATACCCGACTGCAAACCGCAGAAACTTCGGCCGACTCATTACTCGGAGGTACAGTTCATTCCGTCCCTGCCTAAGCTCCAAGGACCAACTCTTTGCTATCCTCTGATTCTGTAGTATAATCCCCTACGAATAATCTTCTCGAAAAAGCCCAGAGAGAAAGAAATCCCAAGTAACATCCTTCGGCTCTCGCTATCTTAACTCCATAGGACTCCCACTCATAGTAAGCCTCTTCCTTTAAGGTAAGGAAACCCAGCACAAATCATACATCTGCTGGATGTAGCACTGCCACCTCTGGTCCAAAACCCTCTTTGCCCTCCAGCTTGGAGCCAAATTACGTGCTTGCTAGTAAGGATTCATCAATCGTGCTACCAAGAACACGCGAGTAAATCGCGTGCATATCACAACGAACTTCCTCAGTCTCTTCTACCGGCGGGGTTATGAACTGGAACACGGGGCTGTGCGACTGGAGCCTGGGGGGGAAACAAGCTCCTGCAGCCATGGCCTCAATGCAGCTCACCAGTCATGCGTGTACCAAATTCCACCCTGATATAGGCTCCGTCAGGACCCGCAGTAGCCTGTGCCCTACAGCCGAGGCGCGGCTCTGCTTTAGACCCCAAAATGCCACCAGCAAACACCACCGGCTGGCCTAACCGCCCTCTTAACATAGCACCCCTCTGGAGGGGCATAACTGTCCCACCTCCTCATCCGGCAGGCGCCTTGAGGTATCATCACTAAATACCTACAAAAAGACCGAGCGGTATTCGCGCATTCAGAGAGATTAAATTGCCCAAAACATGAACTAATGGCATTGTATTTAACTTAAATTCACTTATATCATTACTCCAAAAGCGGATAAACTCTCATACAAATCATATATCTAGAATGCGTCTAAACCTGATGCTCTACGATACCACAAAAATGTAACACCCACCGGCCAATCCCGAAGAACCAAGCGGCGGATGGCCACAATCGGTGCCGGTAGCACCGTCTTATGTCACTTATTTAAAGCTAGATCACAAATTAAAAAGTGGTATAAAATTTTCAAAGGAGGCAAGTAAATTAAAACATTTTTGTTTTGTTTGTTTTTTTTTTTTTTTTAACAAAAATAATATATTTGAGGGAATAATTCCTATCGAAAAATTCGCAATGAGTTTCCCCTAAAAAAATTAACTTGCCACCACAAAGAAAATATACACACTTCCAATTCTCCAAACCCCCAAAACTCCCAATTCATTAACACAACAATACTAACAAGCACTTCTAAATATCCATCAAACATACGCATAAAAATTCAACAACACCATTCTTTTCAAGGAAAATCCATATAATCAAATCATACACCAAAAATGTTATGCATAAGATGTTTATTTCCTTTAAAGATAATTCACTAACTCTTAATACCATTATAAAAACTTATTATGGTCCAACCTTCACAACACAATATTTATATACATGCCAAAAATCACCATTTACAAAATATAACCTACCCAAAATGTGATATCTACTCTGATGCTCGTCCTCTGGTCTTGAAGAACCACCCTGGTCTTGAAGAACACCCTCCGCTCCTAACTTGCGCGTGATAAAAATCAACGCGCTGAGTGGAAGACTCAGTGGTGCTAAATAACCAACAATTTAATGAACAATAATAGCCAATGCAAAACTTAAATTACTCAACTACATAAATACCGAAATCGCATTCATTTAATTCAAATACTTTGAAAGCAATGAGAAGATTATAAATACAAAAATGTCTTCATTCTTTTATAGCAACAATAAAATTTCATTTTTCGTTAAGGCTCATACTCATGCAGAATGAACATAAGCAGATTTGATCGTGGCCTATGGTATATTAGCCGCCACCCCCCCATCCACATACTCGATGGCCTATTGAAAGCCGACGCACCCGTGTGGGCCTATGGAATAGCACCACCCCATCATACAACGTGGTACACCTATGAGAAGCACCACCGGTGCCTATGGAAAGCTGACACCCCAATCACACAAGATAAGCGCGTCCGTTCCTTTATTTTAGGAAGGGGCTGATAACCCTAGCATTATGAATCATAGCTTCAACGAATAAGAAAATCCATCTTCATCATACCACGTTTCCCAATCCCATGCATTGTTAGAAGCCCAATATCCAAAATCGATTCTTTCACCAAAAGCAATAATTATAAAATCAAAACCTTCTTCATCCGGTAATACTCATTACTAAGAAACATTATAGATATAGATTATAACTTAACGATAGTATAAAAAGTTTACATAAATCAAAGAACTTTTCTAAGGCATTTTCATTAATTCTTGACCCTTTGTTTGGGTTTTTTAACACATAATTTTTTGAGTTATGGGTGCTCCAATGAATGAAATTCAGAGTACATTAAGAAAGATAAGACCAAATACTACAAATGTTTCAGGAAGCGGACCACAAGCGCCATGATGGTCAAGAGTAAGAGAGCATAACAAAAGCTCAGGGAACACAGCAAACCCAACAGATCAGGACCCTGATTTACAGTGCAAGATAGCAAACAAAAGCTCAGAACACAGACCAATGGATCAGACCTGATTCAGCAAAACCAAGTCCAATGTTTCTTGAATTCCTACTTCACCAAACACTCAAATGAAACCAATTCAGAACGAGAGAATTCACAAGACACAGGGCAACAACTTTTATGAAGAACTCAGAACCTAATCTTGTCATTATAGTGGTCAAAATGGGCACTTAATTTAGTAATGCATGTGGCCCGATACAACAGAGTCAGTTTGGGTGTTTCAGCCATAGGTTGAGCTATGTATATCCAATTTGGACACAAGTGGATGGGTTGGAAATATAAGAAGTAAATCTATAACTTTTATGAAGAACATAAAACGTTATTTTTCTATTTGAGTGGTCAAAATGGACAATCATTTTGGATAGACAGGTAAGACATCATAACAGAACCAGTTTTGGTATTTGGTATTTAACAGAGTCATAAGTTGAGCTACAAAGTATTGGAATTAACATAAGATATGTTCAAATGGAAAGCTGCGAAATAAGAGCTAACAACTTTTCCATGAAGGAAGTCAGAAACCAAATGGGAAGTGTAAAGGGTGTCTAAAAAAATGAGTTCTCAATCCCACAGGCAGAAACACATCTCACAGGTAAAATCAGGGGGCAATTGGCCAAACAAAACACTACAAAGTTCCCATAAATTAATATTCAAAACCCTAAACCATGGCTTACAAAAACACAAACTTAAACAATGTGAAATAAACTTATGATGCACTAACCTTATTTAACAAGCTTGAATAAAGCTTGAAAGCCTTACTCCCTTGGCTTTTCTCTTTACCCTTGAATGGGTTTCTCCAAAACCTCTTCAAAAGCATGAAATCACTTACAAGCAAAACCCTTGACAAAAAAGAAATAGTTGGAAGGCATGATTTAATGCATCAATAACATGTTAAACCATTGAATCTACTTAACGAATTGCACAAAAAAAAAACCACAACTTACTTGCTTCAATGGTAACTTCACTTCTCTTTGCTTTTAATCACCAAACTCAACTTCTACTTCTTAATTCTTAAGAATTAAATACAAATCTATGGTTTAATTAGGTAGTTTGGTGGTAAATTTGGAGGTAAGAAAATGAAAGAAGAAGGAAGAAGATGGAAATGGCGTAGAGAAGAGAAGAGAAGAAAGACAAAAATGTTGTGGTGTTTACTTTAATTGCCAAAGTCAAATTTGACTTCCTAAAATCATGCAAAATGTGTGGCTAAGATCAAGTCCTAAGTAATCTCATCCAATGGCTCTAAATAGTAATCTCCAATCAACGCTCTAAATATTTCCTCAAATACTCCTCTTCTACTTATTATTTAACGTCCACCAATAATTAAATTAACTCCACTAAAATAAATTCCTCATTTATTTTCTTAATAGACCACACTAGAAATATTATGCATGCTAATACATAAACTCTCCAAATAAATATTTCATTACATTCTCTTCTACTCACAGTCCTTAAATCATGCAAAACATTGCTCAAAAATGTAAATAAAATAATAACTATGCATAGTAATTTACCGGAACTAAAATAATACAAGTCCCGGGACCGATGGTACTATGCACAGACCGGTAAATCCACCTATTGCCGGACACTAAAAGAAAAATCAAGAATCTGCTTACATCCACTCCATTACACCAGGGCGAAGAACGAGGGCATGTGTGCTCTGCCAGTTTAGAAGTTTCTAGGAGGTATGGTCCTATAAGACCATTAACATTTCTTCAGACCTAACTAGTTAACCCATACTTTCTTCTAGCCTATAATTAATACCGGACTAAAATAATACCAAGTCCCGGACCGATGGTACTATTCACAGACCGGTAAATCACTATTGCCGACACTAAAAGAAAAATCAGTCTGTTACATCCACTCCATACACCAGGAAGAACGGTGTCTCGCCAGTAGAGTTTCTAGGGGTGGTCCTATAAGACCATAACATTCTTCAGCCTAACTAGTTCCTATTTCTTCTAGCCTATAATTAATACCTTGCAAAATAATTCTGTTTGTGACTTCTATCAAGCCATTAGTTTGAGGGTGGTACTTCACCATTTCATGTTATTGGGCTGCTGTTCTAATGTTTGCCTCATACTTTCTTTCTCCTGGTAATTCTTAGGGATTCAGAGTTTTGATCTTCGCTGTAAGATTATATCCTCCTACTTGGCAACCCCATTTCGATCTATATGAAAGCTTCCACTCCATACACTAATAAGAATGGTGTATCGCCAGTAGAGTTTCTAGGGGTGTTCCTGTAAGACCGTAACACACTGTTTAGCTCTTTAGCCTAACTAGTTCCTGTTTCTTCTAGCCTCTTTTTAATACCCTGTAAAATAGTTCTATTTGTGACTTCTATCAAGCCATTAGTTTGAGGGCATGCTACTAAGGTGAAGTGCAGGCTGATATTCCAATTAGTGCATAACTCTTTAACACTTCGTTTTGTTTGGAAGGTAGTTCACCTGTTTCTGGATGTTTTATTGTTGGGGTCATCCAATTTGGTTTGGTTGCCAGGGGGAGGGCCTCATCACCATTAATGCTCGAACATACTTGTTTTTCAACAAAAACACCAGCTGGCAATGCTTCACTTTTGGCGATGGCTTTGGCAATCATATCAACTGTATGATTTTCTTATCGAAGTATCTTCCTGATCTTCCAACTACCTTCGTCTTTCTCCAATTGGTTTAGCAAGCTTTTTGCAAAGGTTTGGTATTTATTCATGGAGGGTTCTTTTGCTAAAAACTTCCCTGTCACTTAATTTACCACCAATTGTGAGTCTAAGAAGATCTGTGTATCTTTTTGCAAAGGTTTGGTATTTATCTCTTTATTTTCCTTAAATTCATCCTCAATTTCTTCAAATCCTTTTATTTCTTCAAATAATGTGCTTGGTTCTATTGAAACAAATGTCAATTTTTGTTAAATCAAGTTTCAGTTAATCATATTTAGATCTATGGCTTTGTTTTCCTAGATTGATTCATTTATTATAGTTGTGAATCTTCTTTTAGCAGTTCAATGATTCTGTTTCATTCAATTATCCCTGAATTTTAGGATTTTTGTTTCAAGTTCAAGCAATAGTTTATAGATTACATTTATGAATATGTTTTATTAACTTAATCTGGTATTTTCTTATAAATGGGAAGCTCTCCTTCACCTCAAGTCACATTTGAAAAGCCTTGGTTAAGCTATCACAATCTTTCTCTCTCTTTGCTCTTTTCACCTTTGAGAATTCTAGGAAAGCAAGGTTGAAGTCAACTCAAACTTACTTTCTCTATCTTTTCTAATTTCTTCTCTTGGTTAAGGGCCTCCTTGGTTTCCATTCCTTAATCCTTTTCTTGGTTTAAAGCCTCTTTGATTTCTATACATTGACCTATAATTTAGTATTCTCCTTGAATCTAAATTCTCCAAACTAACCTTTGCATTAGAAAGATCGTGATCATACCTTCTCCTAAACCAAAGAAACAAGGCAAGGCTCTGCTTGACTCTCAAGCAAAGGTATGGACCTCCAAATACCATAATCTCAAATCTATCTACTTTTTCTTTTGCTCATCACTTAGTAAACGTCATAATCTCAAATACCATACTTAAAACATGATAAAAGAAGAACTAAAACAATCCTTATGTCCATGAAAAGAACTGCACGGTTCTAATTTCCATTCAAAGGGGTATGCATGCAAACTCGACATTTGAGTCTCAATTTGCGAACCAAATCAACTGAAACTGATTGTCTCTCCCTTCATCTTTTTCTTCTTTCTTTCTATTGCTTTTCTTACTACTTTTGAGAGATGTATGATCATCTAGAATCCCTAAAAATGTTATAAAGTAAATACTCCCTGATTACTTTTGGATCAGATTCAATAATTTTTTATCTTTATTATGAATGATAAATGAACTATTATAATTATCATGTATAGACTGATATTGCCAAGCATATTATATCAAGCCAGTTAAGCAAAGTAAGAAGAATGAAGCTAGAATGTCATTAAAGATAAAGAAAGAAGTCATGAAACTACTTGACAATGGATTTATAGAATCACTTCATGGCTAGCCAATATAGTACTAGTGCCTAAGAAGGATGGTAAGATTCAAATTCGTGCGGATTATCCAGATATGAAAAAAGTTTGCCTTAAGGACGATTTCCTTTACATTACATTAACCTATTGTAGATTGAACGACCGAATTAGAAATGGTTTAATTCATTGATCTTTATACACAATACAATTAGATTTCAATTTACTCACCTGAGAAGGAGAAGACAACCTTTACAATAGAATGAGACACTTATTGCTATAAGGTAACACCTTTTGGGTTAAAATGCCAAGGAAACATACTAACGGATAATAACCACTATCTTTCATAATACAATAACAACAGAGAATCACTTAAATGCTTTCAGATGATTGTTTCCTAGACTCTGCTTTAAGTTGAATCCAACCAATTGTTTATTTAGAGCCTCCTCCAAAATACTTTAGGTTACATGGTGATTAAAAAAGGAATTAAAGCTGATCCTTTAAAATCACAACCCATCTCAAAAATGCCGCCTCCTAGAACAAAAAAGGAGATAAAGGGTTTCTTATGTCACTTGTAATACATAAGCCGATTCATCACCCATCTAGCTAACACGTGAGAACATATATGCAAGCTACTGAAAAGGGAGCTTTCATAGTGGAACCCAGATTACCAAACAACATTTTGAGAAAAATTAAGGAATACTTATTAAATCTTCTTATCCTTTAGCCTCGTAGGATAAGGAGATCATTATTGCTCTACTTGTTTGTAATAAAAGAATCTCGGCTTAATGCTTGTGCAAAATGTTGAAAATTCAAATAAAGAAAATTCCATCAATTATCTAAGTAAGCGCATGCTAATGCACGAGTTCAAGTATAATCAAATTGAAAAACTTTGTCTTGCACTAGTATGGATTTGATAGAAACTCCAACACTATCTTTACTTATATACAACACATGTCCTTGCTTACCAAAGCCCTTTGAATAAGCAAAGAATATTGTTGCTAACCAAAGCCCTTTGAAGTTCCTTATATGAAGGTCGGTTCTTGATAATAAGATGGCAAGGTGCATGGAGGTACTAGTATCATTTGATCTAAAGTATGTTTCTAGAAAAACTATTAAAAGTACTATAGTAGCATATCAGTTGGCAGCTGCTCCGGTTGTTAAAATTACCACTATTCGCATTGTTCTTACCTTGGCTACAATGCATAATGGGCCTCTTCGCCAGTTTGATATATCCAAACAATTTCTCCATGTTTATTTGAATCATGAATATTTATGGAACAAACTCAAGGTTTTATTAATGCTGCTAATCCTGATTATATTTGCAAGTTGAATAAATCTTTATATGGTCTCAAACAAGCACCACTTGAATGGGTTCATCGTCTTGCTAATTTATTATATGGCTTTGGTTTTGTTTCTTCCAAAGTCGATAGTTCTCTGTTTATTTTGAATAAGGATGGTTTGAAATTTTATATCCTAGTATATGTTGATATATCCTTATTACATGTTCCAATGCTAACAAATTGAATTGGCTTCTTCACAAATCTGGGCATATTTCCTGTCTGTGATCTTGGATCATTGAATTTTTTTTCTTAGGCATTGAGATTCAACCAAAAGAGGGGGGTTGGTCTTACCCAATGCCAAAGTTATGGGTGCTCTAAGTATGTCACTTTAACTCATCCAAATATCAATTCTTGTGTTAATAAGTTATTTTAATATATGCACAACCCCACTGATGAACATTAGAAAGAAGTTAAAAGCAGCTCATTATCTTAATGGCACTTGTGATTATGGATTAATTTTTTCCAAGTCTAGTAATCTTACCTTGTAATTAGGGAGGTGTCTTGATGATCTTTGTTCCATAAGTAATTATGTTGTTTACTTGGATTCAAATATCTAGTTTCATTGTAATCAAAGAAGCAGTCAGCTATTGCTCGCTCTTTTATTGAAAATTAAGTATAAGTTTGTGGCAAATGCTACTGCTAAAATGGTGGCTTTGATCCTTACTGCATGAGCTTTGCATTCCTCTTTCTAGGCTAATGGTGCTGTGATGTGATGATATTGGTGCACTTTCTTTATGTGCTAATCTAGTCTTCCAAGCTCACACTAAATATATTTAGCTTGATTATCATTTTGTGTGTGAACAAGTTCAATTGCAATATTTGCAGGTTCAACATATTTCAGGTGATGATGAACTTGCGGATATTCTCACAAAGCCCCTTAATCAAAGTATTTCTAAAGTTTATCAAGACAAGCTTCGATTGGTGACTTTCCCATCTTCAGCTTGAGGCCTAGTGTTAAGGAATATATTTCTCCCTTATTCTAGTGTACATTCCTTCCTTATTTATTATCCTGTGAAATCCTTCTCTTACTATAATTCTATTCTTTTTCCTCTTTTGTAATTAAGGTTTATACTATATAAATAGACAGGGCTCTTGTATGATGATTATTAAGTCAATACAAAGTATCAATTATTCATGCAAAAAAATAAAAAATTGCAAGATCAGTAACTTTATGAAATAATAATAAAAAAAAAAAATTGCACGTTCCTACTTGAATTTTATTTGCAAGATCAGGAATTCAAAATCTGAAATCACTTTTGTAGAGAGTGCTTTTTCTAAGAGGGTGCTTGAGCTTATTATAGCTTATTAGACACATATTTTGTTAAAAGAAAATGAGTTTATTTGATTTGTGTTTTCAGATAATGTTAAATATGAATGCAAAAAATTAGCTTATTCAAAAAGCTAAATTTTCTTAGCTTATTCGGTCAACTGTATAGCTCTTTTTCCCAGAAGACAAAAATTATCCTCGCCTAATGTTTAAAACAAAAAAAATATACTCTACTATAGAAAAGGAATTTTATATTGGATATAATTTAACTTCAAATTTTATTATGTTAGGTTATTAAGTTATATACTTTAATAAGCGAATATAATTTAATTTTATATTTTATTATATAGTGAATTATAGATATACTTTAATTTTATATTTTATAGTAAATTTTTTAAATTATTATGAACTATTTTTAGATAAATGTTAAGTTTGACATGCAAAAAATTGCTTATTCAAAAATGCTAAATTCTTCGTTAGCTTATTTCGTCTTATTCCTCAGAAGACAAAAATTATTCGCCTCGCCTGAATTTGTTGTTAAAACAAAAAAAAAATATACTCTTACTATAGAAAAGGAATTTTTTATATTGGGATATAATTTAACTTTCAAAATTTTATTTAATGTTAGGTTATATAAAAGGTATATATCTTTAATAAACGAATATAAATTATTTAATTTTGATATTTTATTATATATTGAGAATTTAAATAGATTATACTTTAATTATGTATAGTTTTTATGAAGTAAATTTTTGTAATTAATTATGAATCTATTTTTTTAACCTTTTAAATATAATGAATTTGGGTTAACACTCATATATTAATTTTTTATTTTCCAATGGACATTCTGTTATTAAGAATTCAAATTTATATTATATATAGAATAGTAAATTCTTTATTCATTTACAGCATTTTTTTTTAATAAACCCATATTTATGTTCTTAATAGTTGAATATTTAAATTTTTCACTTTTTTCTTAATACTGTATGGTAAGTATAGACAGTTTAGCATTGAACAATAAAAATTGTGAGGTTTAGTGATAGTGAGGTTAGTCTAAAGTTATTATGGAGAAAGAAAGTTGATTTGGTTTACATTTTTTTTGTTTAACGGATTTGTAAGCTAGCAGGGAAGTTTTTTATACCAATGGAATGATCCTTTCTGTTAATTTTTATCTGACCGTATCGTGTAAAAATTGGAATGGATACTTAATGTACCAATTAAATCGACAGCATAAATTTTTTTTATTATAAAACAGTGGTTTTTATGCTTTGTTGATTTTTATTTGTAAAATTTTGCTGTTTGATCTTGTTTGTGGAGAAATACTTTATGAGCTGACCTCCATTAGCTGAGGGAATTTTAATGTTTTTCCTGTTTCCAAGGTCTTCCTTCTTAACTTAGATGAGGGAGAAAGTTCATGCAATAATTCTGTTTGCCCCACTTTTATGGTTTGTCTGATATGTAATTTCCTTTCGAAATATTGATTTTTGAAGAAGTAGAGTATATTTAAATGTTTTGTGGTCTCGTTTATTTCCTGGCTAGAAATTCATTGGTTGAAGTCTAAATTAATTAGTTTCATATTAAGATAGCTTCAACAATGTCTGCTTGCGCATAGTTGGTGAGAGGGAGTAAATTTGTGGTTTTTACATTGGCATTGCATAAACTTAGCTTGTTTCCTTTTTTCTTCTTTTTTCTTTGAGAAGGGAAGCAGGTTTATTCGGTGAAAACCCCGCTGACTGGCTTGTTTCCGAGCACAATGTGGGCTTGCTGCTTTTTACACATGTTAATCCATGTGTATTTTTTGTCTTTAAGTTAATAATTTTGTTCTTTTTGCCTTTTGAATGGCAACCAAGGCCAGATGGTGTAGGATCCATCGCTGTCTTCAAAGGCCAGCAGATGGTCATGGGGGAAAAGGGGTGGAGATTATGGCTCCAGGGACACGCAGATGGGGGGTTAACTGGGTTGCCGAGTTTGAAGAAAAGGAATACGCGAAGATTGCCTTGCAGGGAGGTGAAGGATGGGAAATGACCAAAAAATAGAAAAGTAAGCGGATCTGTTTTGGAGTGGTGGTTGTGGTAGAGGTTACTAAATGGTGATTCGAGATGTAAAATCGAACTCGCGGAGGTGTGTGGTTATATGAAGTAGGTGTTTCGGGCGTTTATATTTTATTATATAGTGAATTATAGATATACTTTAATTTTATATTTTATAGTAAATTTTTTAAATTATTATGAACTATTTTTAACTTTTATATAATGAATTGGTAACACTCATTATTAATTTTTTTTTTTCAATGGACATTCGTTATTAAATTAAATTTATATTATATATAAATAGTATTCCTTTATTCATTTACAACCATATTATGCTAATAGTTGAATATTAAATCAAATTTGTATATTTGAATTTCTCTTGTATAATATAATGCAATTTTATTATTATGCAAAAAGTACATAATATATAAAAATATAAAAGGTCAAATATGTAAAATAATACACTCATTTATTCAGATATCTCATTTACCAAATAATCTTAATCATTCAAATTTTTCAGATATCTCATTTACCAAACAATTTTAATCATCCAACAATAAGCTGATGATTCAGATTCAACATTCAACCCAGTCAAATGACCCTAAATACTACTTCCAACCTGAACTTGGAGACGTAAATTAATGTAAACTAAATAAACTAAAAAGGGATTGTGCATGTAACAGAACAAGAAAGGAAATCCTAAAATAATCTTTGAAGAAACCAACACAATACCCAGTTCAGCCATTGTGCAGACACTAGATGAGCTCGATCTGTTACTCGAAATATAAAGAAATATTCAAAGTTCACCTTTCAATGTCAAAATGAATTCATGTCTCGCAACTTATATCATTCAAGAGCCATCCATAACACTCTTATAAGATACAGAACGCAACCTGCTCCAATAACTGGGCAGCAAGATCATCCTACAGTTCTTGAGACTGAGAACTGCAAATACTTACAGATTGGAAGCACAAGCATTCAGTTCATATAAATAATCAAATACCATTCGATTACCTACAAATTATATACAGTAAAACGAACTACAATTTCAATATTTGATTTACTTGCCTCAGCTAGACTAATTAATTCTTGATCTCACAAGCTCTTGAATCCTCACTTAACCAAAAAAAGTGTAAAAATTCTCTACATAATCATATTCAACTCCGTAAGGTCATCCATTGGTATTGCAAGACCTACAGAATCATGGTCCTGTAAGCCATCATCATCGAAATTCAACCATGAATAGAGATCTTGCGGCCCATCAAGATCATTTGGAACTTCTAATCCAATTGTATCCAATTCATGTAGCTGCAAGTTTGAAAAATCCATGGGTTCATCAGCTTCTTTAGAACCATCCTGAGTGATGTTACCAAGAGACATGGACCCAGAATCTCTATTTATTTTGTTACTAGCATTAGCCCCTGAATGGCTAGATCCACGAGCTCCGTTTCCTGATGTTGACAAATGATTAATCTTTTGCTTGGGCTTTAATTTTGTTTTGCGCTCATTTTTAAAGCCATCCAACAACGAGCGACTTGTTCCAGAAACAGAATTAACTCTTGTGCTATCCTTGTTTAGATCCTTATCTCTATCACTTCTCTTGCCTTTTAGCACAGCACTGTCAAGGGTAGATGTTACCCTTGATGAAGCACTGCCAATAACATCATCAATAAGGGCTTCCCTCTTCTTACCTCTATCAAAGTAATCACCATGTGAATCATATCTTTCGAAGGCACTAGATACGGTACCTGTGGCAACAAAGGAGAATCCAAAGAGTCATTTTTTTCTCTTTCTTTCTTCTTTTTTGTGTTTGTGGGTGTTTGCCGAGATAAACTTATTTTCTTATTGTGAAGAAAAGTAAAACTTGCTTAAAAATCACTAAAATACAGTAAAAAAAGTCACTATTATACAAAGAATATTATAATCCTTCAACAGAATTTCTGAGCTCAGACTATCAAGAATGTATACCATATTGTAGATCATATGTTCTAAAAATTTAATTCACCCAAAAAGAGAAATATTGAACTTGGCATACCTGATCCTCTGGCTTCAGCATTATGGTTAGAAACTTCATTGCATGTGTTACTTGCAGTTCCTGAACCAACACAATCAACAGATTTGGCATCATTGTTGCATGGCGGCGTGGAGAAGATGATCTCCTGCAATGCAGGCTCACTGAAGCAACTGCTACCTGTATCTTCAAATTTTCTACATCTAGCAAGAGTTCGCTTGATGAAAGCCAGGGCAACTTGTCTTGAAACTTTGCGGACTGCACTTTTTGAGGAATTATTCCCACGACAAGCCTGCATAAATTAATTTAACAGAAAATAAATAGTCTATAATTAATGACATAAAAAATGATAAGGATCCAAATGACCTGTATTTTATGCCTTTCTTAATAATCATTTTTTTTTGTTTTTGTCCTTTTAAGTTCTCAAACTATTCAGACTCATTAGTCACTTCTTGTTTCCATAGAGGTGTGCTTTACATTTCTCTCTCCCTCAGAAACACATATATAGTACAACTTTCAAACTACCTACCAATACTAAAAAAACAAAACCCATAATAAAGATATTTTTTTTTCTTAAACTAATATCAAAATTTAATTGAGCAAATACTAATCCATGCCAAAGATGTAATAAAAAATCTTTCTATTTGGATGTGGATGATACATGCAATAAAGAAAAGAACCACAAACATATTGCACTACTGAATGTATAGATCAATGTCAAGATGCACAAATGGAGTACAGCACACATTAATTTCAGTCAAGGACCTACATGGGCATATTTCTAGTTTTGTATTATGATGAATTCAGATTCTAAAGGAAAAAATATATTAAGTGCACAAGACTTTGTACCTACCAATTAACTTAGGTTTCACGTTAAAAAATGTTTTCTTAAAGAACAAACAGGATTTTGAAAAATGATGGGCACAAAACTTACTCAACCCTAGTACATAGGGGTGAGAGTTTGTTTGGTCTGATTGGATCTGAAATTTCACAAAATCAACATATCTGTATATTAGGTTTTTAACAGAGTAATAAATTATAATTGACCAATTTCAGTTCAGTTCTTTTAGTTTGGGAATTTGTGTTGGTAGGGAGGCCTAAAACTGAAAAAACAAACATGGGTTGGAAAGTGTTCCAATCTTCCATCACCAGAAGACTAGCAATACAAACATTAAAATGATTAATTTGGCTCCATCCTGCATAAACCCTAGACGTGTAGTACTCGTAATTCTTTTAAAATCAAAATCAGGCCTCAAATCAGGTTTGTATTATGAAACTTGAGTTCATTCTCTTCCTATATAAAAGTAGGTTTTTCATTTAGATGCTCAACCTGAGATAAATATATCGCTAGGGCCTCATAATTCCAGTGGTTATGGGTTTCTGGGCTAATTAATGAAAACTTGAGGTCATTCTCTCGCCTATATAAAAGTAGGTTTTTTCCATTTAGAATAGCTCAACCTGAAATAAATAGTAGTATATATTCATATATATATATATAGTATAGTATATAAAGAGGAGAAGACGAGAGAGAGAGAGAGAGTTAGGAGAGGAAACAAGAGGGTTGAAGAAGTTGAATGGGCAGTACTTCCCATCTTACATGACACAGGCAATTTTGAAAACAGAAAAAAACTGAGACTGAATCTGCCTTTTGGATTGGTTTTATAGAAACTAGAATTATTTATATATAGAGAGAGAGAGAGAGAGAGAGAGAGAGAGAGAGAGAAACAAGAGGGCTAAAGAAAGTGAATGCAGTACTTCCATTACATGACACAGGCAATTTTGAAAACAGAAAAAAACTGAGACTGAATTCTGCCTTTTGGATTGGTTATAGAAACTAGAGTTATTTTCTCCTTGAAATAGAAGTTGATTTATCCTTTAAAATACTCATCCAAAAAATTGCAAAAGAAATTTAAATAGAAACTGGAGGTCTATAGAAAGCGAATGTAAGAGTTATTAGCTAATGATTTTCTCATTTTGGATCTCTTTCGATCTCCCATCAATTTGGTTTATAGATATATAATCAGACTTGCATGTGGGTATCTTGCAATAAACTGTAGCCAAAGAGCAACGTACATAGGCAGAGCTCGATTGTGAAGAATAACTGAAAGCTTTGGTAATCAAAGATCAACAAAATAGCAAGCAGCGGCAGACAAAGAGCGAGTTATGTGAGAGAATTGAAAAGATTGAAATGCCAGGATAGAGTTTCTTTAGAAGTATAAAGCACTAGCTCTAAAAAGTCACAGTTTAACTAAGCAAATCTTTATTAAATTTTAAAGCTTAAAAAAACCAAAGTTAAAATAAAAATTTCCAAAATAACAAGTGAACTGAATTTCAGGTTTAACAAAACAATCCTCACCTCTCCCAGTACATAGGAATCGCACCAGGAAGACAGAAATATAAAAGGATTGCACATTATAATTATATATAACCCAAAACTTGTAGGAATTTGACCTGCAAGTGCAGACATTTGATACAGTTCATATGTATAATAATTTCTTCACGAAGATCATGCAAGCCTGTCCATAGATGTACGTTTTTGTAGGCCCAAAAACCATTTTTCTACCAAATGATGTTTTCTTATATGATCAGGAAAAAACAACTATCCCCAGCTTCCTAACTTGTAGACTTTTCTACATGCTACTGATTCAAAGATAGTTGACTTTAAAAATGACCGAATGAGGGAATAAAACAAGTACCAATCGTTTTCTATAAGCCATCTCAACAAGCTGGTCCATAGCAACCTTGTCAGTGATCCTGCAAATTAAACCGCATTACTTCAGTCCAAATATAACATTTCATGAATATGACACCCATGATATCCCACCATAATGAAACTAACCTCTTTTCTGCTTCTTTCCCTTTCTGAACAGCCTTATCAATTTTACCTAACTTCCTTTTCTTCCTTCCAATCTATCAGTTAATAAAAGATGTCTTAAAAGATGTGATATGAAAGGAAAAAAAAAATGATTTGAAAGGAAAAAATTTGAAACACGAATAAAACATTTGTAAAACAGAAATTTCCAGAGAGAAAATATACAAAAACTTCTCTAATTTCATCTTTGTAGTTAAGGAAAAAACAAGTATTTGTGGCACAAAACCTGCTGATATAGCCCTTCCTTGAGCTCCATAATGTCTTGATTTATCACTTCCTCTCCCTCCGCCAGATCAGGCTGCAAGGAAATATATAAAAATTGTAATAAATTATGAACCAGAACCATAAATATGACTTCACAAAATAATCAAATAGAGCATACCAATGTCTCTGGACAAAGACCCATACTCTGCAGCTCCAATAGAACCCTATCATCAAGACACATCAACTGATACTTGTGATCAGAGGAAGGGAAGCAAGATGCATTTAATTCCTGACCCAGATCATTCAAACATATTTCACTGGCATGCCCAATGTCTGAATGTGAAAATTCATCATCTCCTGGCCACTGTTCGTTGCTATACAAGGAATTGCACATGCTTGGATTCCTAATTGTGTTAGATGCAACACTCTTATCGCATGAAAGTCTATCCAATAAACAATTCTTCTGGTTCTGAAAACTTAATTTTGACTCGACTTCAGATTCCACCCTATCCCTATCCTTGGGTTCAATATCAATCAGATTACATGAGCCACAATGAGAATCATCACTGGCATAATGAAGAGACATGCTCTTCACTTCACCATGGATGGAAAATTCTTCACTTTCATCCTCTTCAATTAAAGCAGAAAGAACCCTCTGGTACAATGGAGCACCCTTTTCCAATCTTCCCATGTCAACCTTTCCACATACAGAAGCCTTCTTAATTGATTCTTGATTAGAGTCTTTGCCTTGTCTTTCACCAGAACAATCAGGTACTTCTTTATGCACAAGAACACCCTATGAAAATGAACTCCAAATTAACCAATGTTCCTTTAATATGTTGAACTTAGTTCCCAAGTAATATTTATTTCCTTTGAGGTTATTTGAAATTCAAAATTGATTTTCCATCATGAAAGTAGGAAGAGACTTTAAGTTAATTGGATTCTGAACTTTTCTCTCATAATAAGGAGATGCTGAATGCTTAGAGTAAAAAAATAAAAGATGAAAGATTACCAAAAAATTATATTCACCACTAAGCATCTGAGACAAATTCCCATCAAGCTCCTCTGCAAAAGTTAGCTGATATAACAGCAGAGCAGAAAAAAGAAAAGAAAGTTTAAGTCCCCAATGCCAAGTCCATAAAATCACAAATGTATCCACCTGCCTAACTTAGTACCTGTTGCTTTAGGTAGGACAGGTCCTCTGAGCTTACAGAAGCAAAAATAGTTTCCATTTTCTTCCAAAATAGACTACAGCATGCTCGGTCTACAAAAATAAGCATGTGTAATTTTTATGTACAAAAAGAAAACGGGATCGAAAGAAGAAAGTTCAGAAAAGGTCAAGACACATACTGCTAGCATTTCGAGCAGAATTAGCAGCCACGAATAGTTCCTCACGATCATCATCAGATTCACCTGTAAAATTAATTCCAACGGATATCAGGAAACTTTGTTACCAAGATTTTCATCAAGGAAATTGGTACAACTTTTTCACCATATATCCGTCAATTTAGAGCCATTGCATATGTAGAGTTATACAAGGTAAAATCTCAAAAGAAAACCAAATTAGTTATCCAAAATGGCATTGACAGCATTGACATAAGCACATAGAAGCAAATGCCCTTTTCGAACATTTGCCAGACCTCCAAGAACTTGTAAAATGCAACAACAATAGTCTTTTAAGCCGGCAAATAAAGTTCATCCATCAGGGAAAGTCTAATAGTCTAATCCTTGCAACATAGGATTGAGATTTATAATGCTCATGCAAATAACAAATTTGACAGGTTTTTATATCCTACCATAAAGCTAAAATCTGAAAACTGCAATTGATGCAACAATTTCACTGATTAATTATTTCTACCTGTGAAATACGAAGATCCTCCATTCACAATTGTCCCAACACGAGTTAAAGACTTCCGCTCTTTCAACTTTTTTGAGGGTGGACGACCAGTTTTGCTGATTCCAAAAAAAAAAAAAAAAAAAAAAAAAAGATCCTCCACTTACACAAATTGGTTCCGCAAGCGAGTTTTAAAGAGACTTCCGCTCTTCACTTTTTTGAGGGTGGACGACCAGTTTTTTGCTGATTCCGAAAAAAAAAAAAAAAAAAAAAAAAAAAAAAAGGCTTCAATATTCAGAATACTGTGAGGGGAAGTGAAAATAAAGTTTTTAAGTTGCGGATCGGGCACCATGGCAGTGTTACCTTTTATTCCTATCGGAAGCAGGTTTCATACTCTGAAGTGGCTTCATTGTCGGTAGATTCTCTACCTTCTCTCTCACTGTATGAAAACCTGGCCTTGTTAAGGATGAACCTCTTCCACTCCTTCCTTGTCTCCGCACACCATCTCCAATATCATTGGTATGTAATTTATTTTTCCTAGCCGGTAGAAAGGACCCAACTTTCTGAGGTGCATTCAAAGTAACCTCACCACTATCTGTTCCTTTATCTTTAGGTTTATTCTCCCCAGCACCTGACTCTTCACTTTTAGATAACCCAAATGGAGATGGGACACTTTCAAGTTCCCTCTTAAACTTGGGAGTATTATTTTCTATACCGTTGGCAACTAGTGATCCATTGGTCCCAAAGGAAGTTCTGGGACTAAAGTCATTGGTTGGGAAACCATGAGGTGAAATCTGACCTTCAACATGGTTTGAAACAGGAGCAACTATATTGGCTCTCCTTGTACGTGAGTTTTTATGTGGCCTCTGACCAACCCACTGAGCCATGGAAGACGAACCTACAGATATTTGACGCTTATGATTATTTACCACTCCAGGCATAGATACTTTATGCGAATTTGTAGGCTGTTCCACACCTTGAAGAGATGAAGATGAGGACTGAATTTTGAGCGATGAGTCTAGCATCATGATGGAGCCAGTTCGTGGCGCCCGAGAAACCTTTGCTTTTATCGTTGTATTAGGACTGCTAGCTAAATTATCTTCATGGACATTTGGCCTGATAAACAACACCACAAAAAGGTCAATAACCTAATTATGACCATCTAAAAGAGAGAGCAAGACACCAAAGCAGCAAGATGAGAAACTTGACAGCTTTTCCATCAATTATCAACTCTGCATATCTTCTAAAGAGGATAAGTGATAATTCCAAGATGAAAAATACATACTTATTGCTTCCTTTTGTGAAAGTCTTTTGCTCCAAAAGGGCCAAACGATCTCTTGGAAGAGTTCCCGAATCCATTTCATTCCTGAGTATCGTACTGGTATCTGAACCGCTAGGCTCTAAGGAACCATCCAACTTGTTGATTCCACTCACACTCGGTGAAGATTTAGATCTAAAATGCATAAGAACTCCCATTAACATAACAAAACTTGTTTTCCTTCATTTTCCCCCATAGTTATCGAAACAACATATAACAATTTTAATCAGTACCATAACAATGACTAAGTTAGTAGGATACAGGGCCAAACATAATCAATGAGAGAGGGAAAAAACAGCAACTAACAAACTGGTGACACACAAATGACGCACATAAAATTTCTACTCGTTAATTAAGAATCGATGAAGACACTCCATGATTCCTAAACAAAGAACGAAGCTTTCTCCCAAAGAAACCAAAAGTAATATAGTTTCACAATGGATGACTAATAATATTTTTCAGAACTAAGGACTATGAAAAGCAGACGTCTTCTCTAAGTGAACAGCCTTTATATTCCCAAACTTTCCTGAAACCATTCTATAAGTTCATGTTGTTGTGCCTAATACTCCTGCAAAACAGAGCATATACAACGCAGACCCATTCACCATGCTAAATCAAAGCACAGCAAGCACCACGAAAACATTGCTAGCATGAACAATGCTTAACCACATATGGCAGCATTATTCTTTTTCAGTTTCATATTTGTCACACACACGTTATACAAGTGCGGGTGGCTTGCATACCCAACACTTCAACAGAAGAATGTCAAAGTTGTTAAAATGTTTACCTAATACTTGAACAACATCGTTTTTTTTTTTTTTTTTAATCCAATTAAGTTTCTGTGACGTGGATCAACCATGCATAGTTGCATACGAGAAGAATCAACTTGTATTCAGCAGTAAAAAGAAATAAAACTAAAAACTTCCTTAACAATTATCACAACTTTTTGGGTAAGTTGGAAAGCAACAGCAATCACAACTTGAATCTGATGAACGTTGAGTACAAAGACAGGAAAACAAATTAATAAACTATTAAATCAATTACATATTGCAGCCATGGAGGCTGAAACAGAAAAACTCATAAACAATATCCAAAAGCATAGAAAACAATCTTGTCCAAACTAAAGACTTTCTAGACGGGCATGCATATAGACTCTCAATTGTAATAGACTAGGGGAATAACATTAAAAACATTGATGAAATCCATGGATACAACATATTACCTGAAACCCTGAGCATCACAAGATCGCAACTTAGAGTCAGCACTGATCTTTGCATGCAAAGTTCGTTTTACATCTCGATCACCATTTATAACTCTACCACCCACCACTCCAACAGATCGCTTCTTTTTATTTTTTGTATCCCATCCTTCACCTCCTGCAGGCAATCTTCGGATCTTTTCTTCAAATCGAACAGTAACCCCATTGGTGTCCTGGAGCATATCTCCACCCTTTTCCATGACCATCTGCTGCCTTGAGACAGCGATGGACCTACCATCTGCCTGGTTGCATCAAAGGAAAAAGAAAAAATATTAACTTAAAGAAATACACATGGGATTAACATGTGTAAAAAGCAGCAAGCAATTGTGTGGAACAGCCAGTCAGGGTTCAGAATCCCTGTTCCCTTCTCAAAGAAAAGAAGAAAAAAGGAAACAAGCTAAGTATGCAATGCAATGTAAAAACCACAAATACTCCTCTCACACTTGGAGCAGAATTGTGAAGTATCTTAATATGAAACTAATTATTTGATTCAAAATGAATTTCTAGCCAGGAAATAAACGAGACACAAAACATAAATTACTCTACTTCTTCAAAATCAATATTGAAAGAAATTACATATCGACAACATAAAAGTGGGGCAAACAGAATTATGAGGAACTTTCTCCCTCATCTAAGTTAAGAAGGAAGACTTGGAAACCAGGAAAAAATTAATTCCCCTCAGCATGAGAGTCAGCTCATAAAGTATTCTCACAAACAGAAGATCAAACAGCAAATTTACAAATAAAAATCAACAATAAAACTTAAAGTACAAACCCGCACATCAGCCACTGACGTCCGAACACGCTTATTAAGCCCAACATTCTTGGCCCTGTCCTCCAACCTTTGAGCCATAACATCGTGAGAGTTTCTATGAATTTGACTCACCAGTTTTGTTATATTTGCTCCATTTGTCCTCTCATTCAATAAAAGTTCACTCCTATGTCGCTTCTTTGAGCTTAAGGCTTCCTTATACTTCTCCAATTTGGATAAGGAATCACGCAACATTTTTGCTCTATCCCTGATCAAATGCATGACATCTTCATCAGTGAGCAACTAGGAAAAAGGCATTTTGTGAATGCTTCAGCAACCAATAATTAAATTACAACTAAATAATTAGTTCATTCTGAGCAAAATATGAAGAATCTATATAAGACAGCACTAAGGAAGAACTTTGAGGAATATCTATGAAGGGTTTTCTAAAATAGAGAAGCATAAATTCCAGGGGAAGAAGACATGCAGGCAACACAAGGCGATTTACTATATCTTTTCATGTATGCATCAAACACAGGCAATGAACTTCAAATAATCAAATTAATGTTTACCATCCTATGTCATTATACTCATATTTATTGATTTGGTGATACATAAAACCGGAGGTAGCTCTTCCTCTTTTCCCCTAAACCCCTAGTTCAAACTTGAGACCTAATAAAAGTACCAACTATTTACTGCATAACACTTCAATCATAAAGAGAAGCATGCCAGAAATAATACTATTATGGGCAAGAACAATATACAAGAGGTTGTTACAATATAAATACAAAATACCTAGCCTTTCTAGAAGCATCTTGTACACTTTCTTTGAAGTGTTTTAGTTCCTCTGTTGCCACTGGAGGTGGAGGCTTTGGATGGGCAACTCCAAAAGGATGGTCCTCTGCTGCACTTCCAAGAGGAACACCCAAAACCCTCCTTACCTCTCCAGAACGAGTATATTTCTGATAGCCCAATGTAATTTGTTCCAAAGGCAAGCATTGTGTCAAAGGTAGAATATCTGAGGTCATCGTCAAACTTCCTCGGCTTAAATTATTCCCTGGACTTAACATTATGCTCCAAATCTCTTTCTATCTCCTACTTCATGCAGCCAATGAAGAACACCAGGACCATCAAAAGGCAATGTGAGTAGACTGCCCGCCAAAGTAGGTTTTTTATAAAAAATTCATGTCAAACAAAGAACCTGTTTTTTCTTCCTGTAATTCACTTTAGATAAAACACTTAAAATTTGAGAGAAAAGCATCATTACATTAAAGATTATGCTTCCAGTATAAGAATAGATCATACAGATTTACAAGCAATACTCAAAACAACTGCACTGTCAGACAAAGGAAACAAACTACTTTCATTTTTTGTTCGTTCCTCCAGAAAAATTAACAGAAATAGCACAAAAAGCCAATGCTTAAATCATTTACTATCATGTATCCTCTATTTCCTCTGGAGAAAAAACAGAAAAATTCTACAATTGTACAATCAGACAGCCTACTCCATCATATTCAATAATCTAAAAGCTACAACTCACTGGTTCTTACATAAGCCAATCAAAGAATAAAAAATTCAAAATTCCCAAAATTTCCAAAAACAATGAAAACAACAAAAGTAATTTCTTAATCTCCAATTAAAACAAAAAAAAGAGCTCCAAACAAAAATCAAAAAGCTTGCAATTAATTTGGGCCAAGCATAGTATAACCAAACACATTACGCGATAAAAAAAAGTTGAAGCAATAAATTAAACAAGCTGAATGAGAACTAGCAAACCCTAGGTGAAATCAAGAACCTTAGCTGTCTTACCTACAATAGGGTTAAGGTGAATCAACAAAAAGGCGAAATCGACAGAGAGGAATTGAAAATTACCTGAGATTCAACGAAGTCAAGAACAGATCAAACCCGCTTCCAAACTATTTTGAGGACGAAAGAGAAGGAAAAGGAAATGTAAATTATGGCGTTAATGTAAAAAGCGGGAGAGAGGGATTCGGTGTTGTGTCAGCGCGTCTCTCTGTTAATTATGGCGTTAATGTAATAATATATACTACATAGATTCTGTACGTATATACTCAAAACTCCACCTTTTTTAGCGTTTTGGAGGTGGGAAACGGATCGGATCTGGTTCGGGTCACTTCTTCGAGCGCGGATTGTTTCAGATTCAGGTGGTACAAGCAGAATATGCTGCATTTGTCTCATTTTTTCTTATATTTTCTTAATATTACTAGTTTTTTAGAGCGTGTTACTTACGCGTTCATACTCTATTATTTATATCTCGCTCTTCATACTTATTATTTATTTTTATTAAATTACTTTATTTACTTTGATCAGTTTGTATTGTTTATATTTGCATAAAACAGTTAAATAAATAATAAATTATTGAAATAAAAATAAATTGTCTTATTCTTTCAATTGATTATAATTGTTAATTTTCATAAATTATACAAATTGACATCATCTGTCTCATGGTCCCTTTTAAAATGTCTTATAAAATTCAGAACACGGGTTCTCTCCAATGTTTAAATGACTATTGTTAGTTTTGAATTTTTTGCAATAGCATTGATTAATATTTTGAATATCTTAAAAAAAATTCATAACAATTTCTTATTTTATTTGTTAGCCAATCTAAGTAAAGGATAATTTATCATTATTAAATTTAACCACGTTTTTCCACCTATCCTAATATTACACTTCTTCTTGATACTTTTACGTATACTAGTTTTTTTTATCCTACACTAATCGTTTAATTTTTTATTTATATAATATTAAATATTAAAGTGTAAGTTCTTTTTTAGATTAAAATAAATATAATGGTTAATTTTAAGCTCATCTAAGTAAAGGATAATGTTTATCATTATTATTTAAACCAACGTTTTTCCCAACCTATCCTAATATTACACTTCTTCTTGATACCTTTTACGTCATACTTAGTTTTTTTATCCTACACTAATCGTTTAATTTTATTTATATATATTAAATATTATTAATTTTTTATTTATATAATATTAAATATTAAAGTGTAAGTTCTTTTTTAGATTAAAATAAATATAATGGTTAATTTATATTATATTGTGCCCTAAAGGTACTTATAATTATATAATTATTCTATTTTCATACAGTGAAGTGATCTCAAAAGTTTAACTTAATCCCTAAATCTAATCATTCAACCCCTAATTTATAAATACAGATTCTTAAATCCTTAATAAGTGTTCAAAAAAATCAAGTTATCATTCAATCCTAACTTTTCACTCCCTCCTCTAACCCAAAATTTTATTTATATGTACAACAATGAATAAAAAAATAAAAAATATTTTTTACTACTAGATAAGATAAAAAAAATGAAAAGATGATATTGAATTATTTAAAAATAAAACGAGTCAAAATAATATTGGTAATCACTTTGGCCGTACTACTTACCACTGCATTTAGAAAGAGGAATATATATACATATACATATATCCTTAAAACCCCAAAAAATAATCTAAAACAAAAACATACGATTCTAGTATTTTCTTAGTTTGCCAAATAATATTTTCTTTCAAGTCAAATAAATTTAGGATATAAGAGGAAAATATCATTAAAAATGATTAATCATCGAGAGGTCATCATTTATTGTAAAGGAGATACAAATAAAACTAGGACTATTATAGAAAATATCAGATACCTTATTATTTAAATTTTTCTTATTCTTATTACCTTATTTAATATATATTAAAAAATAAATTTAAAAAGTTTGAAAAATAAAAAATTTTCAAATGCCTTATTATCGTATGTATTTATTTAAATAAAATAATTTAAACAAAATTAAAACGTATAAATTTTGAAAGGCTTATCTATCTACATGTATTTATTGAAAACAATCCAAGATTTTTAAAGATTTCACACTCACCTTGGCGTCCATTAGTCATGGCCATATTACGGTTCCGGGAACCGGAACCGTCGGTTCGAACCGGCCCGGAACCGTAACAACCGTAACCGGAACGGTGAGAACCGGAACTGGGATGAATCGGAAACGGAATCCTGAAAAAAATTCGGTTTCGGTTTCAGGTTCCAGCAAATGAAGGCCAGAACCGGCGATTTCCAGAGATACCCGTCGGAACGCGGACTAGAACCGCCGGTTCTTCCGTCCGGTTAGATAACCGTCGGTTCGAACACGGCAGTTTCTAGCCGTTGTAAACGTCAGATTTTTTGCAGTTTTTTTTTTTTAATTTTGTTTGTGAAATGTCTTAATTACCCTCTTAACAGCCAATAAACGGCTTATATAACGGCTAGTTTTTAAGGGTATTTTTTGGAAATGAATTTTGGATTTATTATAATACCATCATTTTATTTACAATTCATTACACAAAATCTCAACTCCCTCTCCTACTTAGCTCTCTCTACCAAATATACTAAAGCATACACTCTACTCTATATTAATTCATTTATTCTTCTCTACTCTACCAATCTCCTCTTATTAAGTAATTATTCTCCTCTAATTTTTTTTATTCCAATTTTCCAAATTATATTTTATTATCATATAATGGCAAGTGGAGGAAACTCAAATTCGGGTAAGGGCAAGGGAAAAATTGGGGAAGAATCATCTATCCCTACAAACGACATCTATGATATGATTCCGCGACCTAATTTAATTTTGAAAGGTTTTTCCAATGAAAATTTGGAATATTCGCAACTCAAGAATCCGAATTTTTAATGAGCAATTTCAAGAAGATGAAGAGCAAGAGCAAGAGCAACGAGCAAAAATTGTTACAAGAGTAAGACAAAGTTCCGACATATTCTCCATTTATTTCACAAGAAAATTCAAAGGTGAGAAAATGTACGATATAATTTGCAATTATTGTGGAAAATCTTATAAATTTAAATAAGCGGACGGCTATGGATCATTTTGGAAGCATTTGGAGGCAAAACATCCAACAAAAATAGTAGTTGATCGGTCTCAACAACAAATTTCCGGGTACGCTTCTAACCTTTCTTTATTTAAATATTCTGAAAAAATATAAAAAGAAGAATTAGCAAAAATGATTTCTAATGGAACATTTATCTTTTAGTTTTTGGTGAAAAAGGTAGGTTTTTAATAAAATTATTGTCAAAAGCTTTAATCCTTTGTGCTAAAGAGTACCAGAATACTGTAATGAACTAATTATTTTCTTTATATATACAAGGAAAAAAAAGAGTTTTAGGAGCTTTTATTTTTCTTCAATTGAAATTCGTGTTTCAATTTGTTGTGATGTTTTTGGAGTGATCATTGGGCAAATGCCAATTCTTATATGGGTATTACATGTCATTGGATTGATGAATGATTTGGAAAAATTCATAAAAAGACATTATTGGTTTTCGTGTTTTGATGATAACATACTGCAAATATATTTATAAGAGTAATGTTTTCAATTTTAGATGAATTGGTTGACAAAAAAAATTTTTTTCAATTTCATTTGAATAATGCTTCTGCAAATACTAGATCACTTATTGACTTAAAAAAATTTGTGAATCAAATTTTGGTGGTAAATTTTTTTCATATAAATGTGCATGCCATGTTTTAAATTTATGTGTACAAGATGGTTTGTAAAATTCTTTTGATCTTTTATTTCTCCAATTAAAAAGCTATTTCATATTTATGGACACATCCCCAAGTGAATGAAAGTTGGGGCTATATGAATTTTTGTAAAGAAATAATAAAAGACCAAACTTTTCCCAAGGATGTCTCAACTCCGTTGGAATTTCAAATAGTTGGAATTCAACATATGAATTATTAAACGAGTCTTTTTCATATAAAGAATTATTGTGCACTTTTGTTACTAACAATATTGAAGAAATTAATTTTTATATATAAAATTGGGATATTTATGCAAAAATTTTGGATATTTTAAAAATTTTTAATCTTGCTACATATAAATTTAGTGGGGTTTAGTATCCCACATCTCATTTATTTTTACCTACATGCATTAATATTGTTAGTGCACTTCAAGAATTTGAAAATGATATTTTATTACAAAATTGTATTTTATCAATTAAAAAAAATTGTTATCTTATTTTAAAAACATACCACCTCTTTATCTTGTTGCTTGTGTATTTGATCCTACATGTAAATTTGAAGTTTTATCTGAATATTTGACTTTTTACTGTAAAATATTAAATCTTGATATAGAAGATAATGTTAATATAAATAAATTTGTTCAATATTTTAGTTCATCTACTTCTTCTAATTCTTCTCAATTCAATAATCAATCATTCCCAACTGAAAGGGTAAGTGTTGGTGTTGCTGAACGTATATTACTACAAAATTTTCAACATAAAGGGTAAGTGGTGTTGGTGTTGCTCAATAAGTTTCATTGCAAAGACAAAAAAGAACAAGGGAATCCAGTTCTATTTCTGAATTTGATAATTATCTAACAACTTCTTTTGAGTTTGGTGATGATTATGCTGATGCAGATTTTCCAATTTTAGATTGGTGGAGTCGTCACGCAAATACTTTTTCAATTCTTTCTTTACTTGCAAAACAAATTTTAGTAGCTCCGGTCTCCACTGTTGCGGTCTCCACTGTTTGCCGGTTGAAACAACTTTAGTCAAAGAAGGTAACATACTTGATGAAACACGATCTCGTATGACACCCGATTCATTAGAAGCACAAGCGTGCGTGGATGATTGGACCAAAGCCGAACTAAGAAGCCCAAAGAAAATCCAAAAGAAAATGAAGATTTTATTTTGATTTATACGATGGGTCCTCAACGGGAACATCAACCGTGGGTGGCATAGCGATTAAGGTAAAAGTGTGAAATTGATATAAGGTAAGTAAGAACTACGTGGGCTTTGATTCCTCTAAACCCCAAGAGGATACGTAGGCACTTAAATTTTTTTTTTAAACAAAAAAAAAATTTAGTTCAAGCCCATTTTTTTTTTTAAAAATTACTGTTCAAACTTAAAAAAAAAAAAAATCAAGTTCAAAATTTTTTTTAAAAAATCATTATGTTCAACACTCAAACTATTCAAGTCTTTAAAAAATAAATTTAATTTGAAAGTATTTTTTTAATTTTTTAATATTCAAATAATTTTTTAAACCGATCACTTCCAAAATTTAAAATTTTTTAGGTTGTATTTTTTTAATTTTTTATGTTCAAAATAATTTTTTTTTTTGGACCGGGTCTTCAATATTTTAAAAATTTTAACTGTATTTTTTAATTTTTTTATGGTTCAACATAAATTTTTTTTTTAAACCGGTATTTAAAATTTTTAAAATTTAAAATTATGCGAAATTATGCGATTCGCCGGAAAACCAATCGGAACCGTCGGTTTTGTAATCGGATCGGAACCGGAACCGGACGGTTCCAAACCGGAACCGGAACTGGAACCAGACCATTTCGGTTCGGTTCCGATTCCAGCTTTTCTGGAACCGGAACCGTGGCCAAGTCTAGCGTCCATAAAGGCTATAACCAACCTGGGTACCTTAATGATAGTATACCGTCTTTTTTTTCATATATGATTGATGTTAGGCCATTCAAATGTTGAATACCAAATTATCAAATGTTGAAATTCAGGTTATATACTTATAGCCATTATAGGTTTGGGTCTAGAGGAGAAAATGTTATACTCAAATTATCTTTTCATATTCTTCCAGTTTAGCAGAAGCTAATATACAGAAAGTAATTACAATGAAAATATATATATGCAAAAAGCAATATGTATATATATATTATATTTAAAATTTTATTTTAAAAAATATATTCAATCAAATTTTATAAATACAAAGAAAAACGAATATAAAAATAATATTTTTTATCTCTCTTCTAAATAAAATATTTTAAAAAATAAATTTTAAAAAGATAAACGTTAAAATTTTTGAAATATTTAATTATTTATATGTGCTTATTTAAGAAATATTTTAATAAACTATATCCAATCAATTAATAAAATATAATTTTTTAATTTGTCATCACTAGAATTATTTTAAGATATTTTAAACTCATTAAGAGTGTTATTGGAAATCTCATTATTCTCCATATTCTTATGTTTTTATATAGTATAAACTAGTCTTTTTATGACGTGTGTTGCACGTTGACTATACTCATTATTTGTATTCGTTCAATTTTTAATGTCATTACTCATTTTTATTTATTATTTATGCTTATTTTTTTAGTATTAAATATTGATTATAATTTTTGTCTTATATTATTAGAATTTTATAATGTTAAAAAATATCATATGAGGTTAATGTGAATATTAAAATATTATAAAAAATATATTTTTTATTTCTCTCGTAAATAAAATATTATAATTTTTGTCTTATATTATTTAAATTTTTATAATGTTAAAATTTTTGTCTTATATTATTTAAATTTTTATAATGTTAAAACAAGATTTCATATGAGATTAATGTGAATATAAAGAATATATAAAAATATAATTTTTTTTATCTCTCTCCTAAGTAAAACATTTTAAATTATAATAAAAGCTGAATCAAATATTTAAAAATTAAATTTAAAAAATAAAATATAAAAAATTTCAAATCTCTCATTATCATAATATATTAACGTTAACTATATTCTTTATTCGTACTTGTTTAATTTTTTTATGTCATTGCTCACTTTTACTTGTTATTTATATTCATTTTTATTTTTTAAGACTCTCTCCATTCCATTTTGTTTGCATGTATTGACAAAACACGCATATTAAGCATTTAATAATAAAAGTTATTTTGTCATTTTTTACCCTTAACTCATTAAGATATTA
>NW_023591166.1:41400-86392 GCF_014843425.1 Jatropha curcas | reverse complement strand
ACCCACAAAAAAAAAAAGAGGAGAGAAAAATTTGAAAGGCATTTTTGCCAAAAAATGTCCCCGATTTTTTAGAAGCGATTTGTCCGCTAAAATATGGTTGAATTTTAACGGTTTTTAACGAAAGATTGATTTTATAGGGCATTTTGCCAAAAATGTCGATTTTAAGCGATTTGTCCGGCTAAAATGGTTGATTTTTAACTGGGTTTTATAAACCGAAAATGATTGGATTTTAACGGCTTTTGGCCAAATAAAATGTCGGTTTTAAAGGCGATTTGTCGCTACAAGCATGGTTCGATTTTACGGTTTTTAAACCGAAAATGATTCTGATTTTACATCATTGATTTTGCCAAAAATGTCGGTTTTTAGCGATTTTGTCGCTAAAATGGTTGATTTTATGACTTTTTAGTCGAAAAGTGTTTGATTTTTAAAGGGGCCATTTGGCCAAAATGTTGATTTTTAAGCGATTTGGGTCCGCTAAAAACTGGATTGATTTTACGGTTTTAAAACCGAAGGATGATTGATTTTACGACCATTTGGCCCAAAAAAATGTCGGTTTTAAGCGATTTGTCCGCTAAAAATGGTTATTTTATGACTTTTTAGTCGAAAGTGTTGATTTTTAAGGCGTTTTTGCCAAAATGTTGATTTTAAAGCGATTTGGTCGCTGGAAAATGGTTGATTTTCCGGTTTTAACCGAAAATGATTGATTTAAGACATTTTGGCCAAAAATGTCGGTTTTAAAGCGATTTGTTCGCTAAAATGTTTGAATTTTAATGACTTTTAAGATCGAAAAGTGTTGATTTTAAGGCGTTTCGTCAACATGGGTTCATTTTACGACTTTGCCGTAAAAAGTTTGATTTATTGATTAAGCGGAATTTTTAGTTGACTGCATACCGCTCCTCTTTATGCAGTTATAGAATGATTGAGAGTAGAAGAGAAGCATGCAATGAAGTGCTAAATTAAATAGCGCAGAATTTTATTTACGTACCTGATTCTAACTCGTCGGCCCACTTCTTCAAGCTCCAGATTAAGCTGCCTCGTTTAGGTATACTTAATTAATTTTTAATTTTGTTTAATTTTAGTGACCAAATATCACAATAAAATGCAAGTATACAATTAAATTAAAAATGCAAAAATAAGCGGTAAAGAAGACGCAAGGAGCCGTGAGAGAGAGAGGGTATTCGTCCGTCAATACATGACGAAGGTCCCAAAAACAGCCTGAAAATGGCCTTATTTTAGGCCATTTCGGTCCCGGGCGTGGCTGCCGCCGTGCATGCGGTAGCCACCGCCAGAAAATCTGGGCGGTAGCTGCCGCCCAGGCTCGGCGGTAGCTACCGCCCTGTCGGTGGGGCGAGAGGCCCCCGCCCGCGCAGGCCAGAGGCCCGCGTGTGCTGCGGCAGGCCTCGCCCAAGGGCGCGAGGGGGGCCAGGCCCTGCGCGCGGGGCGACAGGCCTCGCTTGCGCGGGGCGAGAGGCCCTCACCGCGCGGGCCAAGAGGCCCTCGCCCTCAGCGCGGCGCGGGAGGCCTTCGCCCGCGCGGGGCGAGAGGCCTCGCCCTAGTCGCGGTGCCGGGAGGTTCGCCGCGGCGGCCGAAGAGGTCCTCGCCCGCGCGCGCGCGGGAGGCCTCGCCCGCGCCGAGGCGAGGAGGTTTTCGCCCGCGCGGGGCGAGGGGTCTCGCTCGGCGCGCGGCGCGAGGGGCCTCGCCCGTGCGGCGGTGCGAGGGCCCTCGCCCGCGGCTGGGCGAGGGGTCCCCGCCCCGCGCTGGCCGAGGGGTCCGCCTGCGCTGGGCGAGGGTTCTCCGCCCGCGCTGGGCGAGGGCTGTCGCCCGCAGCTTGGTTGGGGCCTGGCGCCGCCGTGGCCGGTGCGGCCACCCGTGGTGTCGCTTCGGGAGCCTGTTTTTGGGAGTTTCGGACCTCCGAAAAATATTCCGGGACCTGTTCCACGATCCTCGTTAAAATTCCGGACGTTTCAAGTACCATAATTGATATATTTGCAGTCTAAAATCTTACTGTAGCAAAGTCACCAACAGGCTTTTTGAGCCTCAAAAATTCTGAGTATTCACAATTTCCCACAACGGAAAACACAAAATATAATTAAGGAAGTTATCTTTTTTGTAATTGTTGTTCGTCTTTAAAAGGACTAATCAGTAAAACTTGGGTTAAAATGAATGCAAAACATGGAACCAAAGGGCTGTTTATATATATTATATAAAAGGAAGAAGAGAGAAGAAGAGCTACAAAACCGATTGTCTTTTGTGCAGCAGTCAACTGACTGTTCTGATTTTAAATAATTAGAGATTTCATTTTTATATTAATCTCAACTGCTTCATGAGAATTATTTATTTTATTTTAAGGTATTCGAGGACATTTCATTTTTAAACTTTAATATGGTTGCAACGTTTGGTTTTGTTGGTCACTAAATCGCATATAGAGTGTACATATTTATCTATATTTGATGTGTGGGCAATTTATTATATTAAATTAGTAAAAATAATTTTTAATTAAAATATATATTTTTGACCTAGTTATAATGATAAAAAAAGATAATTTTTTTTTTTTTCAAAATAGTCAATTCCTAAAGAAATCAAAACCTATCTCTCTTTTCCTTTCTAGTTTTTTAAACATCTAGTATTAGTTTGGGCTTTGCTGCTGTTTATCGGAGTAGCCCCTTACCTTCTAAACTTTCTTGCCTATCTCTTTCCCTTCACCTTTTTTTTTTTTATTTTTTTTGCTTTAAATAAACTAGATTTGTTTTGTTCTATAATAGTATAATAGATCTGTCTTTTTGTTTTGTTATGGTTGGTGGTTTCTATATTTGGAGTTTTTTTGTCCCTTCTTTGTGAGGGTTTATTATTAAATAAAATTATGATATTTGATTTTATTTGATTGGAGATTTTAGATCTTGATTTACAGGTATGGACCTTCGATCGATGGAACCTGGTAGTGCAGCCTGCTCTTCCATTGATGCTATTGACGCATAGCGAGGAAACTCATATGTATTCGTCATATGCTGCAAATTATTGAAAAAGCAATCCAATTATAGAATATCTAGATGAATTATTATTTTAATGTCCAAATCAATTAACGGACTAGTTGTTGTTATGAAGATTTATATCTTTTGCCAAGATCAACTCCAAACGAAAAGATCTAATATTATATTTTTTTAGTTTTAATTTCATTATTCAAATGCATATGAATTCCTTTCTTTCGTTAGAAGATCAACGAACTCTATTAACTAGTAAAATTCCATGTTTGGTCTATATGCTTATTTATAATTCTTGATATTATTATTAATGAGTTAAAAATAATTTTTAAAAAATCTCTATTTGAATTGGTTTATTATATAAATAACATGTACAGTGTGTGAACAATTCTTATCTAGCGTCAAGTACTCAAGTAAACAATTTTCGGCAGTATTCTTCTTCCAATAACTAGTTTATTATTTCTTTGATTATGACATGTTGTTAAAATACAGTATGTTACTCTCGCTGTTCCACTTTAATAACAACATTTGATTTTTTCATAAAGATTAAAAAAATAATTGCAACACATTTTTTTTAAAAAAATATATGGTAGAAGGTCTAAATTTCTCTTCTTAAAATTAAAAGCTCTCCATTTAATTTTGCTATAGAACACCTAATAAATATGAATAAAATTAAAAAAAAAATTAATATACTCTCAAATTAAATCTTAAATGAGCAAGATAAAATGCTCATTTATTGCTATTAAAGTGTATGAAATGGAGGGTGTACTATTTTAAATTAAACTAGTGTAATGCAAATGGACGCGGTGTACTATCTTTCAAATTAAACTAGTTAGGAAGTCCTCTGAATCAACTAAAATGCACAATAAGGATAATGCTAATATACAACTAGTTTGAAGAGCAAACCAGTCCTTAGGTAAATTATTATATTCCCCAATAAAAAAAAGGTGAAAAGTGGGTCATCGCTTTGAACCTATTATTACAAAAGGAACGCTGTATATACGTAATATGAGAAGGCTCTAAAACAGCGTAAAGGCACTAGGTTGGGTGGGTCAATGTTTAAGTGCTTCAGTTTCGATTAAAATGAAGTCTATCTACCATGAGGGAGAGCGCCTTGTCTTTATCAACTCGTTAATGCCGGAGGCGAGGAATTTGCCAAATTAGCCTTCTACAGGACGGTGGAAGAAGGACAAGAAAATTCGCGAGCAGCCATATGAGAGTCAGTCGCTGATAGGAAACAAGCAGAGAAAATTTGGGAAACTGAGAGCCTTGAAGAAGCGCAATCATGTTAACAACTGGTAAACAATCTCTGATGTTACTGTTCGTCCTCCAATCAATTGATTTCAACCAATCCTAGTAGTGTTCAACTGTACCCTAGGGTTTATAAATTCTCCAAGTCGTTTTTTTAACTAGCTTTCTTTAGATACTGAAAAATATGAGATGGTTTGATTATCGGGCTGTAAGTTATAAATGGAAGACTGGAATGCAAATAGTGTTAGGTACGGTAATGATGAAAAAAAAAGTTAACTTGCACATCAACATAAATATGCAATTAAAAGATTATTAAATACATGTTGTTTGTATAGCTTACCAACATGCGTAGGCATAGAGGACGGGTGATTGTAGATATGGTTTTTTGTGGGAACTGCAAGGGATGGGCAAATGGCAACCACGACACTATTCTCTAATAAGTGTGATCATCCAATCCTAATACAAAGCGTAGTGGGGCAAAGGTTGTGAACCCGCAAACAAAAGACTATACAAGTGTAGATTTTTACCCCTTATCTGTCTTAAGTTTGAAGTGGTTAAAAGAGTGCTGTATATTCAATATGATGTTTGTAAATATATACCCTAGGGTTTATAATTCTCATAGTCCTTAACTTAGGCTTTCTTTGAGATATGAAAAATATGAGATGGTTTATTATGGGTGTTAAAATTATATGGAAGACTGGAATGCAAAATAGTGTTTAGGTAGGTAATGAGTGAAAAAAAAAGTTAATTGACATCAAATAAATATGAATTAAAGATTATTATAATTGTTTAGGTTTGTATAGCTACCAACATGGTAGGATAGAGGATGGTGATTTAGATATGGTTTTTTGTGGAATGCAGGGATGGGCAAATGGCAACCACGACACTATTTCTAATAGTGTAGACATCCCAATCCAATACAAAGCGTAGTGGGGCAAAGGTTGTGAAACTCCCAAAACAAAAGACTATAAAGTGGTAAGAGTTTTTACCCCTTATTGTCTTTAGTTGAATGGTTAAAAGAGGTGTAATTCAATATGATGTTTGTAATATATTTGTATATTGTAGAGTCCAAATGTACGATGTAGGCTTTGGCTTTGAGAGCATTAGTGAGGGAGTTAACTGATATACAAAAGGATTGGATAATAGAATTGGGTTTTGGTGAATTCATGAAATTGCCTGAGATAATCTTGAATAGAAAACTATATTATTGGTTGTGCAAGAAGTTCAACACGAAAAAGTATGCCTTGAGTTCCCAATTGGAGTGAAAATCCAGATATTGCTAAATCATGTGGGTTGGGTTCTTGGAATCCCATCAGCAGGGACAACTTGCCCTTGTTCCTCACAGAGAAGCATTCGAGAAGATTTTGTAAATTCCTTTATTACGGAGTATAAGGGTTGCAAATCTATTGTTGAGGTAGAGGTGATTAAGAAAATAAGAACAAGTATGCGAAAACATGAATTCCAGCAACACTTTTTGCTATATACACTAGATGGTTTTTCTCTATCTTACACAGTGCATAAGGTTTAGCCCGCATTTGATGGAGGTAGTTGCCGATATAGAAGCTGCTTACAAATACAATTGGGTTAAGTTTGAGTCTGAATCAAGAGCAGAATAATCAAATCGTATTTTGATGATTTTCAAAGGTATATGTATAAGAATATATGTAGGAGAATTGATACAGACTAATTCTTAGCTATTGACCCTATAATCAAGGACACACTATAATCAAGGACACAAATTATGATTTCCTATTTCACATAGATTACTAAAATCAAGCCTAAAATATCTCTACACTCCCTCTCAAGTTGGTGCATAGATGTCACATATGCCCAACTTGCTTACACACCTTAAGAACACTTGACTAGAAACTGCTTTATTAAGTACATTAGCCAATTGATCCTCCGATCGAATCCTTGGTAACTCCAATATCCTTCCATCCAATTTCTCCTTGATAAAGAATCTATCGACTTCTACATGCTAGGTACGATCATGTTGAACAGGATAGCCCAATATAGTTGAATTGGTTGCTTAGGTGGATAGCCCAAATCTGTTAATAGAAATTTTAGCCATAATGCCTTACATATTCCAAGTGCCATTCCTCTTAATTCAGCATTTACACTTGAGCGTGCACCATCATTTTGTTTCTTGCTTCTCCATGTAACAAGATTCCTCCCAAAAAAGTGAAATAACCTGAAGTAAATCGTCTATCATCTATAGCTCCAGCCCAGTTAGCATCTGTATAAACATTTATGTTCTGAGGATCTGCAGATTTTGTAAACAAAATTCCATTCGCAGGACCAGATTTTAAATATCTCAAGATGCGCATAACTACCTTCATATGTTGTTCTCCAGGATTATGCATAAATTGACTTACAACACTCAAGGCATAAGCAAGATCTGGTCTTGTATGTGCTAGATACATCAGTCTTCCCACAAGTCTCTGGTATCTTCCTTTATCAACTGGAACTTGATTAGATTCAATGCCTAACTTCAAACCTTCTTCAATAGGTGTATCAACTGGTTGAAAAGCTATCATGCCAGTCTCCTTTAACAAATCTAAAGTATATTTTCTTTGAGATAAGAAGATTCCTTTAGTTGATCTATACACTTCAATCCCAAGAAAATACTTTAGTGGACCAAGATCTTTCATTTCAAATTCCTTGGATAAATAGCCTTGAAGAGCTTTCCTTTCTTTCGGGTCATTTCTTGTCACCACCATGTCATCTACATATACAATAAGAGCAGTGATTTTGTCTTGATGTCTCTTCGAGAACAAAGTGTGATCTGTGTTGCTTTAACTATAGCCAAACGCCTTCATAGATTTCGTGAACTTTCCAAACCACGCTTGTGGAGATTGTTTTAGCCCATACAATGATTTCTTTAATTTACACACTTTATGATCATTTACTTTCTGTATCATACACCCTGGAGGAAGATCCATATAGACTTCTTCAGATAACTCACCATGTAAGAATGCATTCTTCACGTCAAATTTTTGTAATGGCCAATCCAAGTTTGCAGCTAAAGATAATAAGACTCGAACCGTATTAATCGTTGCAATTGGTGCAAATGTCTCCATATAATCAATTGCATAGGTTTGACTATATCCTTTAGCTACCAATCTAATTTTAAAGCGCTCTATCGTACCATCTGATTGTACTTGACTGTATATACCCAACGACATCCAATTGGTTTCTTTCCTGATGGACAATCAACAAGTTCCCATGTATTATTTTTTTGTAAGGACTCAATCTCCTCATTCATAGCTGCTTTCCATCTCGGGTCTGCTAAGGCTTTCTGCACATTGTTAGGAATAGATGCAGAGGATAATTGATTTATAAATGATTGATTTGATTCTGACAGATGATGATTAGAGATGTAACGACTCATTGGATATCTAGCTTTACTAGAAATTTCAGGTTCATAGTTGGGTTTATGAATACCTCTATTATGGCATGGTGGTAGTTTTGGCTCAAATACTAGCTCAGGAGCATCCTCAGTTGGCGACGATTGATTTGGTACTTCTGTTGTTTGAGTTGTAGAGAGCTCGATTTCTTGATTATTGACAGCACCCAAATCTAATTCTATCACATCTCCCATCTCTTGATGTCCATCATTACAAATAATTGATTCATCTATGACCTCGTTACTAGGTGTTAACAACCTCACTTCCTCGTAATCTAGAGACAAAACTTCCTTCTGGTCCTCCCCTTGCAGTTTTGGCTCAGAGGAAAAATACATAGAATCCTCATGAAAAACAACATCCATTGTAATAAACATTTGCTGAGTTGGAGGGTGAAAACATCTATACCCTTTTTGAAGAACAACATATCCCAAGAATACACACCACAATGCATGAGGAGCTAGCTTATTGTGCTGGTGTTTGTGAAGATGTATATATGCCACACAACCAAAAACATGAGGAGTTAAATTTGGGACAATTGGAGCACAATCGCCTCAGCAAGAGCTTAGGATGGTGTTGTAAAATCAATTGTTCTACAAGGTACTCGATTGATCAAATATGCTGCACATGTAATCGCTTCTCCCTAATAAGACAATGGCATATGAGCCTCTATCAATAAAGCACGAACAACTTCTAACACATGCCGATTTTTTCTCTCAGCTACACCATTCTGTTGGGGCATATAAGAACAAGTGGTTTGATGAATAATTCCTTGTGCTTTCAAATACGGTTGGAGTTCATGGCTTAAATACTCTCCTCCATTATCACTGCGCAAAACTTTAACTTTGGCATTATATTGAGTGCAAATCATTTTATAAAAATTTTCAAACAACATATTCACTTCACTTTTGAATTTCATCAAACACACCCAAGTCATTTTGGTACAATCATCTATAAAAGTAACAAACCAACGTGCTCCTCCTAATGTGTTTACCTTGGATGGACCCCAAACATCAGAATGTATAACCATAAAAGGAATTGAACTTTTATTTGTACTAGGTGAAAAAGATACACGATGACTTTTTGTAATCTCAGAAACATCACACCTGAAACTAGAATCATCAATTTTTGAAAACAAACTAGGAAATAATCTCTTAAGATAGCCAAAAGAAGCATGTCCAAGTCATCTATGCCATAGCCAAATGTTAGACTTCCTTGTTTTGCCCTCAAAATTGTCCACCGATAACGCTTGTTGTAACTGATTTGAACTTTGTGAATCCACGTCCAAGTAATACAACTTTCCACGTCTAGTACCATAACCAATCGTCTGCCTCATTCGGATGTCCTTAAAAACACAACATTGGGGCAAAAAAAATCACAACACAATGTAAAGCAATGGTAATTTGAGAAACAGATAAACGGTTATAATCCAAAGATGGAACAACTAAAACAATGTCTAAATTCAATGAATTATTAAGAGACAAAGATCCTTCCCCAATGATAGGTGCTGAGGAACGATTAGCTGTTGAAATAAATTTCTGTGAGGAAGGTTTAAGGGATGAAACTTGTCTAGAATCAAATATCATGTGATCCGTAGTTCCAGAATCAATTATCCATGTACTATTCGAAACAAGTGCAGAGGAATTTAAAGCCTTACCTTCATTACTTTTTGTTTTTACCAGGGCTGTCGGTTTCTCAGCAATATCTTCTTCAGTAATTGTTTCTACCATTACTATAGTGGAGGTTTTGGTTGCTTTTTTCTTTCTCGAGTCACGGTTATGATCCCACCAGTTTGGGTATCCCACAATTTCAAAGCAATGATCTTTTGTGTGTCCTAGTTGATCACAGTGAGAGCACTTATAGGAGGATTTATTGGCATGTATCAGAGCCTTAGACTTCGATTGATCTTGCTGATTTTGAGAATACCAATTCTGATTTGATTTGCTTCTGCTTACCATGGCTGACGCTTCAGGGTTTTTCAAGTTCTTCGTTCATTGTTAAATGGCGGACAGATTCATGATGAATCATTGCATAGCATTCTTCTAATTCTGGAACAGGATCCTTTCTTAAGATTTCTCCACGAATCTATTCAAATTCATCATCTAAACCAGCAAGAAAGATGTGCACCCTTTGCCATTGAATGGACTTGTGATAAGAGGCAACATCATTCTCACTTTCCATGATCACCTTGTCACGATGATACAGTTCACTGAAAATTTCAAATAATTCTCCATAATAGATAGAGAGGATTTTACCACTTTGTTTGGTAGAAAAAACCTTCTAATTTAAGGTAAAGACTTGTAGTTCATCAGCACCATCATAAAAAGCTTTAGACAAAGCTTTCCAAATTTCTTGAGTAGTTGGTAGGCGGATGTATCGCTTCATAATCTCCAGAGACATAGACATCAAAAGCCATCTCTTCACCTTTTTATTGTCTATGTACCACCTTTCATATCCTTCATCTTTTTTTTTGGTGGTTGTATATTCCCACGAATGAATGAGAGTTTATCTTTTTCAGCAATGTGCATCTCCATTATTTGAGACCACATATCATAATTAGTTTCATTTAGAATAATCCCTGCATTAAAGGATGAACTTTCAGATTGAATGATAACCGGAGCAGACATGGCTCCAGAGACTTCACCATCTGGTTTGCCCATGGCTCTGATACCAAGTTTGAATCAAGAGCAGAATAATCAAATCATATTCTGATTATTGTCTTTGCAAATGTGGAAAAATTGGTCATTGAAATCTGGATTTGCTTATTTGCTATTTGCTTATTTGTATTGTTTCTGGTGAACATAACCTCATTGCTCATTTATTTTTGATTAATCTGAGCATAGTTGCAATTTACTAAATTGTTAAAGCAATTGAAAAGGAACATAATACATTATACTAATTAAGTTTGATGGTTTTAGTAAAATGTTTGGTTGCAGATATTGTATCCAGACCATTTAGATTTAGGAAGGTTAATGAAGTGGGATGTTTTCCCTAGAGTGTGTGCATGGTATAAGACTGATGTCCGAGATGCAATTGCCTCTGATTCTGAGATGGGAGGTGGTTTTGGACGAAGGGAGGTTTGTGGTCTACTACAAATGAATACATAATTGTGTATTTATATTGGACCTATTTTTTTATAATGTAAGTGACGATTTTATTTTCATACTTTATTGTGCAGGTACTATTGATTAGATATGGGAAAGCGTATCCTTTAGAGGTTGATGAGCTTGATTGGGAACGTGTAAGAGTGAAGCAATTGAATGATCTTCCCATGGTATGCAAGAGTGACATTTTGAAGAACAGAAGTGCTTTCGAGCGGATGAGGCATTGCAAAGATTGCAGCAATTCTTGTCATTTTTGAGTTGTGTAAGCATGATCGTTGTGTAACAATGATATAGAGTTGTTCTTCTCACTAGAGGATAAATGTTGTCCCTTTCTACCATCCATCAGACATACTATGCTTTTCCCAAATTCTTATAGCTTTTTCCAAATTTACAACTTTTTTGTAAGGTAACATTCTGTCAATGGTCGGATTGTATAACTTTACTTGCAACTTTGTATAAAATTTTTTATTAAACCTAGCAATATAAATTGTTGTTTAAGCAACGTTATCAACATTTCGTGAGATTTTGAGATTGCTAGGACTTATTAAATCAAGATGAACAATTATTACAAGTTTAGAATTATGAAATAATATAGGCTGAATTTGGATTAAGCTTTTAAAATGTGGATTTGCTAATTTACAATTGGACAATAGTCAGCTACATAATGTGCCAAAACTAAGTATAAATTTTAGCTGAGTATACCATCATTTTAACTATGGATAGGCTGAATATAATGGAAGGAATTATTTGAGTAGAAGATGATTTTGGATATTGTTGATACGCATAATTGTTAACCACAACTTTCAACCAAGCAATATGGTAATACATACATACAACAAAAAAGGATAAAACCTTTTCCAGAAATCTACTTAATTTCCCTTCATTTTTCATACAACAGTCTAACAAACAATTAAGACCAAAAACCAAAACACTCTCCCACACTACTACAATACAAATTGGGAAAGATTTTTGCTTCCATGACATTTGTTCTTCAAATAGAATGAGACTTGTTTATGTTGCTTAGCTAATCACTTGAACATAATTATTATGATTGATAGCACAAACCAAGCCCACAATAACTTTTTCCTTCTCCAATTTTGGTTCATTGCTTCTTGCAGTACATGATTTTTCTTGAGTAGCCTAGGTATAATCTACTTTGACCTAGGGCACATTTTCAGATCAATCCATTCAAAAAAATTGCACCCTCTAGTACCCCGCCTTTCTTGGAGCTGAAAAATTAAAGGAAAATAATTATTTAAAAATTGAGAAAAAAACATCAATATTACAACGAGACTTTTGTTTAGATCAACATTTCAATGACTAATGTTGTTGTTTTTTAAAAATAAATGGAAAATTAGGTGAAGAATAAACTCACCTGGCCTAGCTCACAGAAGATGAAGCGTCTACCGGGATCGTTATTAGTCCAAGACGTGCGAATGAAGCAATTTGTTCCACATCTACACAAACGAGTCTCCATGTTAAGTTAATTACTGATTTCAAATGTCCCAACTCCCAAATTCTGAGATTCTTCACCACTTATCATCGATAGGCTAACCCGCTGATTTCACCCGATATAATATTTATCATCTATAGTAGCCTTACCTATAATGAGATTCCTAGTTCTTCATTGAAGGCCCAAAGTTTGTAGGCTTCAAATAGCATATTTGAAATGGTTATGGATTGGGCTTGCATCCTGGGCCAAATCATTAACTAACTATTTTTTTTTTTTTGAAAAGTATTAACTAATTAATTATAGTTAACTATGGTAATAGATAATTAAGTATATAAACTTAGCATCTAACGTTGTTATAATTGGCTTTAGTTAAGCATCAATTAAGTTCATAAAATAAGTAATTAAGTTAATTATGATAGGTAACTATAGATAGTTATAATGATTATGTACATTAAGTAAGTATAATATCTAACACTATTAATTAACTATAGTTAACTACTAATTAAGTTCTTAAACTAAGTAACTATAGTTAACTGTAAGTACATAAACTAAGTAGAGTATCTAACATTGTATAAGACTAATAATTAGTTGTAATTAACTATAATTAGCCACTAATTAAGTATAGTTAACTCTAACTTTGCTAATTAACTATAGTTAACTAACTAATTAATTATATAAATTAAGTAGAATAAGCAACTGATTAACTATAATTAAGTTACTATAGTTAACTAAGTAGACTATCTATAATTATTAATCAATTACCTCTGCCTTTTCTCAAAACATACTTAGGTATTTATAGAAGTATATGGACTTCATTTGATTTAAAGCAGAGATAACTATTACCCAATAAGATAAACCTTATCTATTTGGATAAACAAAAGGTGGATAGGGCCTAATATAGACAAAAGATGGATAGGGCCTAAGATAGACAAATAACTTTATATATTTATATGGTGATAAAAAGAGCTTGATAAGACAAATTTGAACATATTCTAGTATATCTGTAATATAGATAATATAGACAAAAGATGGATAGGGCCTAAGATAGACAAATAACTTTATATATTTATATGGTGATAAAAAGAGCTTGATAAGACAAATTTGAACATATTCTAGTATATCTGATATTTACTTCAACTTGATAGACTTCAATCCATCTGATTTATATCATAACAATCATCTTCGTGGAGTGGTGAGCAACTAGATGTGGCTTCATTTTATCTTTGTCTTCTTGCGATACTTGACTATTTATATATTGTAGTGTCTTCTTGAATTCTTCAATTGAACTAGTACGGCAAGGGCAGCTTGCCACTTGCTTTTATCTGTTAAGAAATCTAGATTCTTTGGATTTTTCGCCAAAGGTAGATGTCTTTTTAAACTAAAAATCTTTGAATGGCTTGAAAACAGGCTTAGGTCTGGTTGTAGTCTTTCCACCATTTATTACTGAAGATTCTGACTAGCATAGGAGGAAAAGATAGTGGTTGAACTTATTTGATTTGATAATTCCAGGACAAAATCCATGGAATCCCAAAAGTAGCTACAAATGAGAGTAGCTTATCTTGACTGAAATTGGTTGATTGTTTATTGTAGAGCTCAAAGCCTTGTAGTATCTTTATAGAGAAAGTTTTAATTGAACATCCGGAATACTTGAACCATTCTTTAAACCAATAAGGAAATTTTGTAATTGAACCTCATGGAATTATCATGAACCACGAATGATTATGATTTCTTAAAAAAACGCATTATACCAAGCTTTTTTATAATCCTCATAGTTGAAAGAACTTGGTGCAAAGTTTTGACTAAATTTTCTTTAAGTTTATGGATTCTGATTCTAATCAGAGAGGGAGAAAACCTTTTTTAGTTGAACTTTTGAATACAAAACCTTTTTAATATCTTTTGGATCATGAATATGTTCCAAAATTATACAATCTGTATCAACTAATATAAACTCAAAAAATTTTCTATTTTCTGAATGTGACTCAGGAACAAAATGTAAATTAGAAGGAAATACCTTTTGAGAGACTTCTAAAAAATTTGAACATTTAGTATATTCTTTTTCGATGTAGGTAATTGATATATCTATATCCTTATTAACATAATTTTCGATGTAGGTAATTGATATATCTATATCCTTATTAACATAAGGATAATTAATTGTGGATGATGATGCACCGGTAAGGGAGTCATGGTAATTGGTTGGTCAGTTTGTAACAGAAGTAGTTGAAGCAAAGGCCGGTATTGGTAATTGAGTAGCTGAAGGGCCAGGTAATTGAGAAGAAATACTCACACTCTTTTTTCCGTAGCTTTCTGTTATAATTTTATTCCTAATGGGAGTGTCCGTTAAGTTTTTCTCAACAAATTCTTCAAATAAAGGGAAAAATTTATTTATTTCAATCTTTTCCCTGCAAAAATTCCCGGGTAAGAAAATCAGGCGAAGAGTTAGAAGTACCTTTAATGGCTTCAACCTCAAAATCGAAACATGATAAAATAGCTTATAGGCTTTTTTACAAGTGTACGAAATCGCAACAAGTAATAAATAAAGAATGAGTAGAGGATCGTTCCCACGAGTGATTGTATTACCAAGTAACCAATAATTGTGTTTAAATACTACTATTATTAAACGACATATAAGGAGAATAATTCTAATAAATTAAAAGAAATAAAATAAAGCAATGAAATAAAGAAACTCGAGCAGTAATGTGAAAAGAAAGAAATCAAGGATTAAAAGCTACTAGGGATTATGACTTCACTTAATTCTATCCAACTTGTTTAAGTAGGGGAAACAACCCTAAAATCACTAACAGGGTCTCCCGATGTATTGTTAGCTATTTTAACCCGGTCTAATTACCTATCTTCCAATAGTGCAATCAAATATGAATTAAATCATGAAGTTTTAAGGTTTTATTTATGAATTCATAACCTAAGGTCGTTAACTTATGGAAACCCCTATGAGTTAAATCATATAGCTTCCGCATCAAGTTATTATTCCTATGTAATTTATTACCTTTTTCATATCAAAAACCCTTCTCCCGATAGTGATTAATGAATTCTCCCGATAAGTGATCTAATGAAAATAACATTCAAATCCAGGGGAGAAACGCTGCCCTGGGAAGCAGTTAAAGTTCAACTAATAAATTATATCATGAACAAGGAAAAGCAAATCTAATCATTCATAAATTAGAATATCGAAATTAACTGAACAAATCCATTAGTATAATGATATTTAGTTGCTGACATAGTAAATAAAATTAAACCCAAATAAACTTGAAAATATTCTCGGTAATCAACATGAATATTGACAATAAATAAGAAGAGAGTTTTTAGAATAAAAACTAGTCGACAATTAGCTTGAGCTGGTTCCGTGAATCTTGATCTCCAACTTGATTTGCTTTGAAGTCCTTAATAGAGAGAAAGAAACGATGTAGAGAAAAGAATATGAAATAATGGATGTAATGTGTATCTCTTCCTTTAATGTAGAGATTTCTCTTTATATAGACTTCGTAGGGTGTCTTTGAATTCGAATAGGAAACTAGCTTGCATAATTAGAAAGAAATATTATTTGAGTAGGAAACTGATTTTGTATTGTATTTCTTCCCAATTAGGAGTTTTTTTTACCACATAAGGCTGGAACTCAAATAAGGTAAGTCTTCTATTATTCTCATACAACTCCAGGCACAAGACACGCCTAAGCTTCAAATCTACACGGGCTAAATAATTAAATTCGGCCCACTTAAAATTTTAGCTTTCTTGGAGACACAGTCATGGCGTCTGACACGGCTAGGCTGTGTACTTTACTGACATGGCTATGTTGAGCTTTTATCTCCATATTTCAGCTCCAACCTTCTTTGATGCAAATTTTGGCTATTTTCCTGCTAAATACCCTTCAAATCAAGCTTATCAAGAAAACTTAATTAAAAAAATAAATAAATCTAAATAAATAAATCTAAACAAAAACTAATTAAAGTAATTAAAAACACTAAAAATCCTAATAAAAACTATATTAAAAATACTATAAAAATAAGACCTATCAATAGCTTGCCATTTGGAAAAAATTTGTTTTGAAACAATATTTTTAACATCTTTTTCCAAAACATTTTTGGCTGTTAAGCAGTCAATTCGTAACAGAAAATTTTTATTAATTAAATCATCTTCAGATTTGGTAATACATAAACTATTGAAAGTAATTCCTTTTTAATAGTTGAATAATTTTTTTGTGTATCATTCCATGCTCCGGAATGGTACCTAACTAAGGATTCAAAAGACTGATCTGGTAATTTCTGTTTAAGAAAACCTCCATAGCCTATTTCTGATGCATCGGTTTCTACTATAAGAAATGAATTGAATTTCTGTTTAAGAAAACCTCCATAGCCTATTTCTGATGCATCGGTTTCTACTATAAGAAATGAATTGGGATTCGGTATGGAAAGACAAGGAAGTCTTTTAACTTTAGACTTTATGGTTAAACTATCTGGGTATGTTTCTCAGACTAGGGAGAAGAGTTTTTTCTTAACCTATTGAATAATGGTTGACATAAGATTCAAATATCTTTCATGAAATCAGCAACATAGTTCAAACATCCCAAAAATCTTTGTAATTGATGTTTATCATTAATTTCATCTAGAAACTTTTCAGTAAAATTAATTGATCCTATCAATCAGTTTAATAATACCTTGAAAAATATCATGTCCTAATAATCTTATTCTAGTTTGAAATAATTAACTTTTGGAGAAGAAACAACTAAACCATTTTGCTTAACTATTTTATAAAACATTTTCAAATGAGAAAAGTGTTGATCAATATTATTTGAATAAATAAGTACTCCATCGATGTAAACTAAAACTCATAATAATTATTAAAAATATCATTCATAATATTTTGAAACTTAGAAGGGACATTTTTCAAACCAAATGGCATAACATTCCACTCATAGTGACCAAAGGAAACATTAAAACCAGTCCTGTACCTAGCAGATTCATGTATTTGTATTTGCCAAAATTTGATTTCATATCAAATTTAGAAAATATATTTGCGCTATGTAACCTTTTTAACAAATCTCTTTTATTCGGTATAGGATACCTAATCCATTGTAATACTTGATTTAATGGTTTATAATTAATAACTAACCTGAGTACTCCTCTTTCTAGTTCTGCCGCATTCTGGACATAGAAAGCTAAACAACTCTAAGGAGACTTAGATTTTCTAATTAGTCCTTTGTCTAATAAATCATTTATCTCTTTATAACAATATTTTTATAATTGTTTATTCATCTGTATTGCTCTAGATCTAGTTGGGATATTTTTCTTATCAAAGTCTTTTATATAAGGTAAATGAACTATATGTTGTTTTCTAGACCAAAAGGCATTCGGAATATTTGAACATACTTCTTTATTAAAAAATTCTTCAAAATCTTTAATTTTTTTTATTGTATGTGGGTTTGTTGTAATTGATTTTCAATTAATTGATTTTCAATCCTAATGTTATTAATTTACTATTTCAAATAGCTAATATATTTTTGTTTTTGTTCAATAAGATTTATTTCTTTATATACAGAGATATCTTGTATAGCACTTAAATCATTTTGCCTAATTGATTGCATAAATTTAAAACATATTTGATTATTTAAGATATTTATTTTTAATCCTTCATTATCTACTTTAAGGGGATAAATAGTAGCTAGAAAGATTGTTCCTAATATGACTCCTGTAGTAAGATTTTTAATTAAAATAAATGATGTTTTAAAACAGAAACCATCACTACATATCTTTGCTTTTGTCAACTTATATTATACTCTTAACTTACTACCATCAACTGTATATAATTCTTCTTTAGTTTTTTCATAATATATAGTTGGAATTAATCCTTCTTGTAAACAATTCTGATTTGCACCAGAGTCAACTAATACAGTTGTGGTTAAATGAAAATCATTATTAAAACTACTATTTTAAAACTAAAAACTATCCAATTTCTGAAAAGCATACTCTAGATGATACATTATAAACTCATCATAAGATAAATGTTTCGGCTAAAAGTTAATTAATAAACTCATCATAAGATAATGTTTCGGCTAAAGTATTAATTTTTCTATTTTCTGAAGGTTTTGCCTGTACATCTATAATTTTATTAACTTGTAAATGAATGATATCTTGTTTAATTTTATTATGTTCTTGTTTTAATTCTTTTATTTCACTTTTAATTGTCTTAATTTCTCCTAGTAGGTCGGCTAAAGAAGGGGAAAATTTTTCTTTATTACCATTGAACCTATTAAATATTTCTTTTAACTCATATGACTCATATTATTTTCCGTCTTTTATGTAATATCACATCTTTTAATTTTAAGAAAAATTATTTTTTAACGTCATTATCTTCAATCTTATCTATACAGTCTAAAAGAAAAAATGTCTCTCTAATAACTATATTTATACTATTTCATTTACAAATATAGGAACCATTGCGTTCACAGTTATCTATATCGCTTGAGCTATCTTCTGAACTACTAGATTCTATTTTATACAAATCTTCAGGGTTATCACATATTTCTAAAACTGTATCTATATCGGTGAGAAGCAAACTCATCATTTGTTGTTTTAACTTATTCTATATATCTAAGTTATTTATTTTTTCTCTCATTTGGCACTATGACTTATAATGTCCTACTTTTCCATACTTGTAACACACTATTTGTCCTTTACCTTTTCTTTTAACTGTATTCTTCTTAGCATTCTGAGGAGTTTTACTATCCTTAAAAGTCTTATCTTGAAAAGTTTTAGCTCTACAAGGATTTTTTTTTAATGTTTCCTTTTATTTCTAGTAGGAGGATTTTAACCTTGCATATCCATAATGACTATAGAAACTTCCTAATTCATTTATGCTTTGATGGAACTCTCTCTTCATTTTTGCTTTTAACTTAAGATCTGTACATAAAGCTACACCTTCATGATTAACATGATTAATAATTTCTCCATATGTGAGGGTATCATAAGGTATAAATCCACCATATATCCCTCGCATTCTCGAGCGTACCTTTTTAGCCAATAACTTCAGTAATCCACTAACAAATCTTTCTTTCCAAAAGGCATGACTACAATCTTGCCTAGTGAATACTTTTGTAAGAAATAAATCCTTATACCATCTAAATGCTTGTAACTTTGGACAAGCCAAATTAGTTAATAATTTAGAGACTCTAGCTTGATATTCTCCTGGTTCACCTATAAAGGTTTTAGTAATTGCAAAAATTATTGTATTAACTGCATCCTGCATAGTTGTATGTACTTGTTGTTGACCTTCTTGTTTAACTATAGTTTTAGTAACATTTAATATTTTTTGTCTTTCTTCAAGTGAAAGATAATCATCCCACCATCCTTTTAATTGACCAGTAAATCCTGAGATTAATATATGAGCTACAGCTGGGTTAGTGTTACCTTTGGATTTATGAGCTGATGAGGCCATAATCATTTCTTGTAGCATATTTATTATTTGATATTCTGATAATCCATCTATATTCCATTCATTAATTGATTCTCCATCACATCTAGCCTAAGTCATGCCAAATCTATCTTCATATTGTATATCTGGGGGCGTTGGCCTAGGATATAAATTTCTAGTTTTTGGTAATGGTGCATTGTGAATCTTTTGAACAATAAAATTTTCACTAAGTTGTTCTTTTAATTGACTAATATTTGTATCTGATTCTTCTTCTTGTTTATCTTTACTTAATACCTTAATACTAGAAGAAGAGGAAATATTCAAATAATTTAACCTATTTTGTATCTTTTCTAACACATCTTCTGTTTTATCTAACTTAACTATTTGTTCTGCAGGTAATTCATAAGGCTTAAATATTGGAATTTCTAGTTAGTGATTGGCAAGGGTCTTTGTATATGAGAAGTATAAGATACTAGAGTTTGAATTTCTAGTCTATCTAATTGTAACGCTATTGTGTTACGTATTTGATTTGTGTAATAGTTTGAATTTCTAGTCTATCTAATTGTAACGCTATTGTGTTACGTATTTGATTTGTGTAATTGTTTTGAAATTGAACATTTTTAATATCTTTTAATGTACGATTTTTCTTATCATCGTCTACTGTATTTATCATCTTAAAAGGAGAACCTATAACTATTTGATTTTGATAAACAAATTTAATTTCTTCAAGAGGAGGATAAACAGATGTAACAACATCATTAGATGTAGTTATCCATTCCTTAGTTACCTATTGATTAACTAAGACTTCTTTACCCCGAAGCCAGCCCTTCCAGAAATTCTCGACGGCTGAGGAACATTAACTTTATATTGATTTATGTAACTATAATATAATTCTCTAATTTGATCTCTTTTTTCTTTCGAATAATTTTCAAAGAATCAACGGCACTTATCTAGATTATAATAACTAATCATTTATTTCCTAAGAAATTCTTTATTAATTAAAAATTTATTTTCAGTAATAACATTTTATTGAGATATGTGTTCCATAATAGATCTTGTAGGAGACAAAGATATGGGAGGAGAGGAGGGTAAATAGTTAACTAGTTGTTCTACTTGATGTATGGGTTAGGTATAGATCTATTAAATCTACACTTTGTAATTGAATATTTGGCGTTCAGGTATATGTAGATAATCTAGTATTCTTATAACTAAATACTTGTCTAGTGGGATTTCTAAAGGAAGGAAATGAACATGAATACTTCCATCAGTATCTTCTATAATACTAGAGGAAGTAGAAATATTTTCAACAGATACTGGATGATTAATTTCTTGGAGATCCCATGAATTTCCTTGAGTTAATTCATGCAACTTTAGTCTTTTAGGAGTGTGTACTTTTGTATGTTGTGTATTAGCTTCAAAAATAATCGTTTCATTCTAGTTAAAGTGTGTCTAGATCTAAGATCTAGGTTAGTTATCATAACTTTGTAGTAAATTCTATATCTAACTATTATAGACCTAGTATTATCTGAAAAATTCATATTTCTTGATTTAATTGTTAAAGTTAAAGCATATAGAATATTTGAATCATAAAGAGACAAAAAAAAAGTCTGGATATCAATTAAAATAGATAAGACCATTAGCTAAATTAGATTCAATCATAGCTAAAAGAGAATTTGAAAAATTCAAATGTCTTGACTCTCGTAAACATGCAAAAATAGGAATATCTAAACCAACTTCTCGTAAACATGCAAAAATAGGAATATCTAAACCAACTCAAAATAAATGTTTAATTGCAACTTGAACCATACCTATATGCAAAAATTTATAGTTTTCTTTATGCTTCAAAATAGCTTGAGGAGAAAATAATTGAATATATTCATACATATGGCCTAATGGAATATATTGTTCAGTTTATTTAATTGAATAATCAAAAAGAAAATCAAAAGAACCAATTTTGTAAATAGTGTTGACATCATGTTTTAGGATAGACCAATTATATAGTTGATTCTCCACATGGGCGATATTCATTTCTTGGGTATTTAGATAACTAAGGCTAGAACTAGGATCATTAATATTCAAAGACTTATTATTAGAAAGAAAATTTAGTAATCTACTCATTTTGCCAATTAATAACCGTAACTAGAGACTATTGATTACTGGGACCACCTTTGTAGGACCACCAAGCACATGGCTGACCGACACTTACACTGGCTGCCCAATAATAATCCAATAGCTTTGTAATTACAATTAGTAATAGCCTAACTCATAGATTTCTATATATTATTCCTAATAATTAATCCGCAAATAATTAATTATCTGTATAGGTTGTAGGGGTAAGGTTATTAATAAATACCTAAATGTGTTTTGAGAAAGGGAAGAGGTTTTTGGAAGAAGCAATCTTGTGCTATCTATATACCTTGCTGTTTCAAAAGCTTTGTGATCTTCCTTTTGTAAGTAATAAAGTTTTCTTTTGTATAATTATCGTTTTAACTCTATTTTATTTTAAATTACTTCAATTAAATTATTATTTTGCTTTAGTTAATTGATATGATTACTTATACTTATATATATTACTTTGCCCGGACTCTATTCTCCCTTCCATTTCAGTTTAACAATTACTATTACTCCACAATTAAAGTTAAACATACATCTTTTCCTCCAAACGTCCAGTCAGCTCTCTTCTGGTATCAAAGCCTAATCTTTATGGGTTGTAGGGGTAAGGTTATTAATTATTTGCGGAGTAATTATTAGGAATAAGATATAGGAATCAATGAGTTAGGCTATTACTAATTGTGATTATGAAGCTATTGGATTATTGTTGATCAGCCGGTATAGGCGCTGGTTAGCCGTGTGTTTGGTAGTCCCAGTAATAAGTCTTTGAATATTTATGACCCTAGTTCTAACCTTAGTTATCTGAATATCCAAGAAATGAATATCGCCCATGTGGAGAATCAACTATAAGCACATAAACTAAGTAGAGTATCTAACATATTATAAGACTAATAATTAGCGTAATTAAGTATAATTAGCCACTAATTAAGTGTAGTTAACTCCAACATTGCTAATTAACTATAGTTAACTAACTAATTAATTATATAAATTAAGTAGACTAATCAACTGATCAACTATAATTAACTTACTATAGTTAACTAAGTAGACTATCTATAATTACTAACTAATTATAGTTACTTATACTTATAAAGTATAAAAATTAAGTAGACTTGGTAAGTAACTAAGTAACTATAATTAACGATACTAATTATCTAACATAAACTAATTAACTATACTAATTAGTTAACAACTTCTGATTAATTACAATGCCATAAAGTATATGTGTTGCCCCACATGAAAGAGTTTTTTACCAAGTATATGTATTGGGCCCTCCAAACTAATACAGAAAACATGGTGTTCTCATCATCAGTGCCAAACACGAGGTGGCTTCAAAAAAAAAAAAAAAAAAAAAAAAAAAAAAAAATCTGATTTGAAGCTTGAGCTAGATCCCACAAGGCTATTGTTATCTCTCTAGGTAATGGCCATAGTGTTGGTTATGTGACAAGAATCCCACATCGGGATTTTAGAAAAGGAGAGGGGCTCTTTTTGGCTATAAAAGCAGCCTAGCTCCTTAAGTTTCAATCCGTCCCAGCTTGTCTTAATACCTAGTGGGTTAGATAAGTTTCTCTCCTCTCTCAATTTGTATGTTTCTTTAGTGAAAAATAAATTTGGTAGTGTCTGAGGACGTAGGCAAAATTGGCCAAACCTCGTTAAAATTCTGGTGTTCTCTCTTATTTATTACTTTGTCTTTATTTATTTATTCTGGTGTTCTCTCTTATTTATTACTTTGTCTTTATTTATTTACTAGCTATTGTTGGGCAAAATATTTTTGGTGATTATTGTCTGATTAATTGCATGTCTAGGTAAATTATGTCAAACGACACGAATTTAGTGTAAGGTAAGTGGATTTTAAGTGAGACCCTTGAGACTTCTCCACTTATCTGGGAATTTACCTGGCATAATTACTCAGTACAGTATTTCACAAATTGTTTTAATTTGGTGGAAAAAGCCCAATTTCCACAACAATTGGTATCGGAGCTAAGGTTACTAAGTATTCACTGTGGTTGCAGCATAGTCTGATCTTCCACATAAAAAAAGTTCCTTAGTTGTGTTCCGCATTTTAGTTTGTTCCGCATTTTTGAAAATTGATTTTATAGCCTGTTAAATATTTAAAGCAGATTAAAGCAGAAATGGCAGACGGAAAGAAAATACCACACCTGCTACAGCATCAACCTTAGTAAGAAATGCTGTATCAAATGCAAGATTTACAGTGGAGATTTTTTATGGCACCGGTCATTTCAGCATGTGGTAGAGTGAACTTCTAGATGCTCTCTTTCAGCAAGGTCTAGATGTTGCTATTGAAGAAGAGAAACCAAATGAGATGGAGAAGAGCGAATGGAGGACCATCAATCGTCAGGCATGTGGTACAATTTGGTCGTGTCTTTCTAGAGAGCAAAAATATGCTTTTTTTGAAGAAAACTTCTACAAATAAATTGTGGAAGGCATTGGAGGAGAAATTTTTAAAGAAAAACGATCAGAACAAACTCTTCATGAAGAGCAAATTGTATTGTGTCAATTATGTTCTTGGTACCACTATGAATGAACACATCACAAAATTTAATCAGTTGGTGGCTGATTTGTTTAATTTGGATGTGACATTTAAAGATGAAGATTTGGCATTGTTGTTGTTGGCATCTCTACCTGATGAATTTGAGTTTCTTACAATGACTCTAATCCACGGGAATAAAGACGTGACTTTCAGTGAAGTTTGTGCTGATCTTTACAGCCATGAATAGAGAAAGAGAGAAAAGAAGGAAAAAGCAACTGAAGTAGAAGCTCTGGTGGTTGGAGGCTGTTCAAGAAGCCAAAAGAAAGGGGGAAAGAAAAGTAGATCCCGTTCAAAAGCCAGAGTTGAAAAAGATGAGTGTGCCTTTTATCGTGAGAAAGGTCACTGGAAGAAAGATTGAGGGGATAAGAAAAGTTAGCGGCAACGTACCCGTCAAGAAGTCCCAGAGTTGACTAAATATGAGTTCTTTCCTCATATTTTGATCCGCTGAGAAAGGCAACTAGGAAGAAAGTATTGTCCAATTAACTGATATAGCCAAAGGCGAAAGCATGTCATTTAATAGTATCCGTCTACCTTGGTTTGCACGTAAGCAATTTGAAGAGACTGAAACGTTGGTGTAGGTACGTTGATGAGTTTGCGAGTTGGTTGTTGGTCACGCACACGAGAAACGTAGCAGATTTGTTTGATGAACTTATGTCTACCCTGTGCTTGTGGTCTGAAGGCCGATTGATCATTTTGGGTGGTCCTTGGCGCGCTCCACCTCGTAAGGAAGAGGAAAAGGGTTCGTTGCTCTTTTGTTTTGGGTGGGTTGTCTCCAGTTCTCTCCGCGTAAGCCTCCACGCTCTAAATATTATAAGTGGGTACTGCTGTTAAAACCGCATTTGGAATGTCTTCCCAGGTCTTCCACTTTTAGTGCCGACCTTAGGCCTGAACAAACCATCTTCAAGAGAGCCACCATCAGTAGAATTGTGTTGAATACCACTGAAGCAGGGTTTAGCCTCGCTGTTCAAGCCAAACGGGGTTTGAGGGCACCCTCATATGAAATTGTCCAAGGTGCCGTTTTGGGGGAGCAGTGGTTCCATCAAACTTGTCCATGTTTAAGGCATCTTGAACTTATCGAACAATCTTGCTTTAGGGAATAAGGCACAAGGAGTCCATGTCCACCATGTCTTATGTGTTTTAAGGGGCAGTGATTGACAGTTTCCAAGAGTTCTAGTTTTTCTTTCATTTTCTGCAGCCTTCCAGCTCAGAGCATGCATCTTATAGATGGGACTATGTCCATCCAGGTTAAGGGCAGGGGTTTTGAGGACGTGCAGTGCAGAGCAGGTCCTAATTGGAGGTAGCAGGATCACTGTCAGTCAGCGGAAGCCCCCATTTACATTACCATTACCTAGTTCAGCTCATTAGGGCAGTTCTTCTGGTTGTTGACGCGTAAATTTTACTGCCTCCACCTGACCCGAGTGATGAATATTGAGGACAAGGGATAAGGTATCACGATACACCAGAAGTGTTTTGAACCAAAATGTGAAACCAGAACTGCCCAAAAGGTGCTGACCCACGTTAGGGCTGTCGTCACGCAGGCTTATATCACCACACTCGGGTTGAGTTGTGTAGATGACAGTGCGGGCAACTCTTTTAAGCTGATCTCAGATGTTCCTGCATCACTGTTCACACTGCTTATCTCTAGGACACTACGTTAATTACGTAGACACACTACCTCATTTTCTTGGCCAGGATTTGCGCCCCGCACAAGGTTTTCTTGGTGATGTATGGCTGTTAGAGCCTCTACTGCATTCGACTCAAATTGGAGCAATGTCGCCCTACGAGACTCTGTGTATTATTATTTTGAGCTTTAAAAACTTGACATAATGGAACGTGTGTACTACTGATAAATAACACTCCGCTTGCTTCAAAGACAGGGAATTGGTTCCAATCCATGTTGAAGATCCAATGTGGGATCAACAGATTCTGACTGATGTTCGATATGTTACGGAGTTTGACAAGAAATCTAGTTTTTCCAGTGGGAGTCCTAGAATTCAAAATGAAACATCGACCTATAGCGGGAATACTTGTCGAAGATGTGAACTGGAAGAATAGAAAGTATACCAGATTCCGCCTGGTGCATTTGTAAGTGATGAGTAACACGGACGTATGGAGTAATGGAATAAATTGGTTATTACTCATACTTAGGGCTGGAGTGTCGCAATCAAATTTAATCTCAAGCTGTCATGATCGACGCGTCAACGGATAGTTACGTGTTACTTCCTAGTGATGGCACCAAGAGTTGGACATAAGTCTAATCCCACGCACTATACCATAAATGGGCATAATATGCACAGCATTTGGGACAATGCCAGGTGAAAAAACATTCCTTGTAAAAGTTTGGCATAGTAACTCAAGGCAAAACGTGAGGCTATTGTATTAAGAGTTATTACACTTTTTTGTCAAGATCATGGACTCTCTGTTTGGAGTCATTAATGATGAAAGTCATCTCTGGTGCACTTGTAGTGATGAAAGGAGTATGGAGAAGGAATAATTGGTATTACTATCAGGGTAATCAAATTATTGGATCGACAACAGTAGTTGTTTCTAGTGATGACAAAGAGTTGGAAACAACCAGATTATGGCATATGCGCTTGGGACATGCCGGTGAAAAATCCTTGAAAAGTTTGGCAGATCAGGGATTATTGAAAGATGTCAAAACCTGCAAGTTGGACTTCTGTGAGCATTACACCAAAGGAAAGCAGTCAAAAGTGAAATTTGGCACTGGAATCCATAATACCAAGGGTATTTTGGACTATGTTCACTCTGATGTATAAGGACCCTCTACAACGGCTTCTTTGGGTGGCAAACACTATTATGTGACTTTGTTGATGATTTCTCTCAAGGGTGTATACTTTGAAGTCAAAAGATGAAGCGCTAGGAGTTTTCCTCGAATGGAAAAAATTGGTGGAAACTCAGATTGGCAGACGCATCAAATGTCTTCGAACAGATAAGGGAGGAGAATATAAAAATGATGATTTTGATAAAATCTGCGCAGATGAAGGCATTGTTCGACACTTCACAATTAGAAATACACCACAGCAGAATGGGGTGGCAGAAAGCATGAACTGAACATTGCTAGAGAAAGTTCAGTGTATGTTGTCTAATGTTGGGTTAGACAAGAAATTTTGGGCTGAGGCTTTGTCATATGCATGCCATCTCATTAATCGATTACCATCAACTACTATTGGAGGCAAAACAGCTATAGAGTTATGGTGTGGAGAACCTGCTAATGATTGTGATTCCTTACGTGTATTTGGTTCCACTGCATATTATCATGTTAAGGAATCGAAGCTGGATCCAAGAGCTGAGAAAACCATATTTTTGGGGATAAGCACAGGTGTTAAAGGCTATCGGCTATGGTGTCCAGGAATAAAGAAAATAATCTTTAGCAGAGATCTCACTTTTGATGAATCTACCATGTTGAAAAAAGTGACAATGGAGCAGTCAGATGGTACTCCACAATAGTGGAGGATACTCCAAAACAGGTGGAGTTTGATAGAAAAATCCTAGTGGCAGGTATTGAACCTGCAGAAACTCCTAAGGTAGAAAGAGGGTCAGATGAAGACGAGGTTCAACTCCAAGAACCTCCACATCAACTTGAGTCAATTGCACTTGATAGGCCAAGAAGATTTATAAGAAAGCCTGGTCGTTTTGATGATATGGTGGACTATGTATCTCAAATTGCAGATGATAGCATTCCATCCACTTTTAATGAAGCTGTCAAAAGGTCAGAAGAAGTAAAATGGAGAAAAGCTATGGAAGATGAAATGAAGTCCCTTTTAAAGAATCAGACGTGGAACTTAGTTGTTCCACCAAAGGGAAAGAAGGCGATTGGATGCAAATGGGTATATGCAAAGAAAGAAGGATTTCCTGACAGAGATAGTTTTCACTACAAGGCAAGATTGGTAGCTAAAGGCTATGCTCAAATGGAGGGAATTGATTATAATGAAGTGTTTTCTCCAGTTGTAAAACATTCCTCCATTCGAAGCTATAGTCAAACTGGAGGGAACTGAAATTATAATGAATGTGTTTTTCTCCAGTTGTAAAACATTCCTCTCATTCGGATTTTTATTCAGCCTTGGTAAGCAACAGTGATTTGATTTTGTGGAACTCATAGTTCAATTGGATATCGAAATGCATTTGTTTGATTTGGAACTAGTTCAATTGGATATGAAAACTGCATTTTTACATGGAGATCTGGAAGAGGAAATCTATATGACTCAGCCAGAAGGATTCAAAGTTGCTGGAAAAGAAAATATGGTATGCAAACTTGAAAAATCACTTTACGGATTAAAGCAATCTCCAAGGTAGTGGTACAAGTGATTTGATAAGTTTGTGCAAAGGCAGAAGTACACAAGAAGCAAATACGATCATTGTGTGTATTTGCGCAAGCTACAGGATGGCTCTTTCATTTATCTTCTTTTGTATGTTGATGATATGCTGATAGCTTCAAAGAACAAAGAAGAAATTGAGAATTTGAAGAATCAGTTTAATTAAGAATTTGAAATGAAAGATCTGGGCAAAGCACAAAGGATTCTGGGGATGGAGATAACCAGAGATAGGAAATTAGGGAGACTTTGTCTGAATCAGAAGCAATATCTAAGAAAGATACTAAAGCATTTTGGTATGGATGACAAAACCAAGCCTGTTAGTACACCTCTTGCTCCTCATTTCAAAGTCAGTGCAGCTCAGTCGCTAAATATTGATGCAGAACGGGAATACATGTCAAAAGTTCCCTATGCAAATGCTGTAGGTAGCTTGATGTATGCTATGGTGTATACAAGGCCAGACATTTCACAAGCAATTGGAGTTGTGAGCAAGTACATGCATGATCCTGACAAGGAGCATTGGCAAGCTGTGAAATGGATTTGGATAAACGTCGATCAACTACTAGTTATGCGTTTACTCTTGCAAAAGCACTAGTTAGTTAGAAGTCTACTTTACAGTCAGCAGTGGCTTTGTCTACAACAGAGGCAGTGTATATGACAGTTACAGAGGTTGTGAAGGAGGCAATTTGGTTTCAAGGGTTGCTTGATGAATTGAGAATTAGGCAAAACAACATTGTTGAACATTGCGATAGCCAAAGTGCTATTCACTTGGCAAAGAACCAAGTTTATCATGCAAGGACAAAGCATATCGACATTCGCTTTCATTTTGTCAGAGAAATTCTGGAAGAAGGACAGGTTCAACTCCAGAAAATTCAAACTACTGAGAATCCTGCTGATATGATGACAAAAGTGGTGACAGCCGTCAAGTTCAAACACTGTTTGGACTTGATCAATATTGTTAAAAATTGAAGCTTGGCACTGCCAAGCACATTTGAAGACATTACAACTTTGTAAGAGAGAGCAGACTATTTGATGAACCAAGACAGCATTTGAAGACACTCTCAACTTTGTAAAGAGAGAGCAGAAGTTGTATTGGTGGATTTTTGCAAGGTGGAGATTATTGGAGAGTTATTTGTTATCGTGGCAAGATTTTTCTCCACATGCGGGACATTTTAGAAAAGGAGCAGGTTGTACTTTTTAGCTATAAATAGGAGCCTATGGCTCTCTTTATAGTTGTCAAAATTCGTCCAAGCTGTCTCCAATACCTCAGTGGGTTAGACAAGGCTTTCTCTCCTTTTCTCTCCAATTTTTGTATATTTCTTTAGTGGATATGAGAATTTCTGGTAGTTGTCCAATTTGCACGTAGGTAGCAAAATTGGCCAGAACCTTCAGTTTAAAATTCTTGGTGTTCTCTCTTATTTTATTGGTTGGTCCCTTTATTTATTTAATAGCAGTTGGCCAATATAACTAGATATAATCTGACATGTCATCAGTAAATTCTGATCAAAGCGACACGAAAGTTTAATTTGTCTTTATTTATTTAATAGCTATTGTTGGGCAATATACTGATTAATTGCATGTCTAGGTAAATTCTGTCAAACGACACGAATTTAGTCTAAGGCAAGTGGATTTTAAGTGAGACCCTTGTGACTCCTTCACTTATCTTAGAATTTACCTAGCATTGTTACTCAGTACAATATTTCACAAATTATTTTAATTTGGTGGAAAAAGCCCAATTTCCACAACACATAGATCATTGTTTCCCGCTAAATTGATTAGATAACGATATTGACCATCACTGCCTTGCCTGTCATAATCATGAAAAGGCCTAAAACTTTACTGCCATAAGCAATGATCACAATCCCTTGCCCATGGACGTACCTCACGTAGGGAAGATGAACATATCAACATTTGAGATCTGAAGATTGTAGTCTTCTAAAATCCAAATCTGCTGAGTGCTGTCAGTCCAAGAAACTGCCATGAAATACGCCGGATTGTTACCAACATGTAAATGAAACTCCACGTTTCCCCTATCTAACTCTACCACCAATTGATTTTCCCACGCTTACAGTCCTCAACTCTAGTTGGTTGATGGAGTTGGAATATAATTAGGAATTCAGTCATTATCTATTTGTTTAGATCCTTTTAGTTTCCTTCTTCAAATTCAACAATTGCAAATATTTAACTTTAGTCTAGAAAATGGTCTATATATACATATATAAATATATTATTAAACTAAGTATATGATCAGATCTACATTTATAGTAACGTTTATTGGTCAGAAATTATCATTTATAATAACATTTATATAACTATATACATACAATTTAATTACATATTAAAACTATATATTGGTGTTTAATAAAGGGCCTAGCTATATGGTGCAAAACTATAAATTCTAAATTGGTACTATATATATGACTATGTTGGTAACATGTATATAACTATTTATGCATTTGAATAAAGTTAGTGAAAAATTGCATTTGTCATATTGTCGAAAATCGATAAATTAAAGTTTAATTTTATTTAAGTATATGTATATGTTCTATTAATTATTTAATGCAGATAAATTTTTAATACATGTCTCTAATAATGCAGCATAATTGAATTTTAAAAAATTATAGTGTAATTTGGCTAGTAATGGCTTCTTCTCAAGCCATCGGCATCAATTGTTATTAAAATTGATTTTCAATGAAATTAATAAAGTAGTAACCACTCAACTTACTGATTTCGTTGTAGATAAATTGGTTGAACAAAAAACTAGCATTCTAATTTGTTCTAGAATCCCATTTTTCACTATTCTAGCTTTTAGAGCAAAGCCACTTGAACCGTCCAACATATAAAGACCTCTCATGACTTCCTTCAAATCACACTATACTTTGGAAAGCATCTGTCTTAGGGTTTGAAAGCGTGTTGAGCCATTTTCAAGGAGTTATTGTGAGTGCATCAAGAGTTTTTCAAGGTGTATGCCCTTACATCTACATTTTTTTTCCTTCCTTTCTCATCGATTTAATATTCTCAGTTGTGGAAAGAAAAATTAATCAATCGGATTTTTTTCCGATTATTATATAGATTTACCATACATGTGAATCTATTTTTTTTTAGTAACGAGGTTCACTATCATGCAATTTCTCTTTGATTTGGCATACAAGAGAGTATTAACTACAAAAAAATCGCTAAGTTGCAACCGAGTTGATATAAGAAATCGGTCGCTAAATGGATATAGCGACCGATTTGCAACAGATATTAATCGGTCGCAAAAGTGCTCTTCACAAATAATTTTGCGACCGAATGACTAGCGGTCGCAAACTTATAAATATTGATCACTAATTTTCGTTATGTTTTCCTTCTGGAAGCTTGTCTCAAATTGGTCGCGGAATGTGTCAGTTGCAATTATGAAATGCAGTCGCAAATAGATTGCAAATTCTGAAAGTAATTGGTTGGTGAAATGTCGCAAATTTAAATTTAATGGTTATAATTTAGTTGTAGTTCGGTCGTCAGTCGGTCGTAAAATATAATTACAGGCAAAAAAAAAAAAATAATAATATTAAAAACCATAATTTTTTCTACCTGTCAAAAATCGACATATATATACTCGTACCTGTCCAATAATCGAGCATACTATATACAGCACCACAATTCATGCAAGCCATCTCGATATAAAAAAATAACTATCATAAAGAAGGATTGTAAATGTAATGTACTATATCAATATATGAAAACAATCACGAAATAATCAAAATGGGTCCAAATACATAAATCTATGATGTCGCTCCTTAATGCTATGGACGTATCTCAGTGTAAGTGTTACTAATTAATATGTATTATCTACTAGACTTGTGTACGTATGTGCTCTGTTACTCGAGTGACCAAGGTATCGTCTGCAGTCCTGGGATTCAAGAGGAGAACGATAAGTGGCTGATGCAAGAGCTTAGAAATCATGTGGAATCTTATAGCTTGAGGAGAATCAAAGGAAAGATTATCATAAACTATGATACCGCACATCCGCATGACATGCGCTCCTAAACTCTGCAAAGTCTGTCCTCTCTTTGCCGTTATATTCAACACGAGCTCCGTAAATAGCATAAATCCCTCGTGGGCTGTGGTAGTGAAGAAGGGATGCAGACGTCAGATGCTGAGTGATACCGTTAGTAATAACTTTGATGCCTGGAGACTAATCAAGATAGCCTACCTATACTTTCCTCTTCTTTTTATCACCCCTATTAACAACTAAACGGTCAGATAAGTCTAACTCATTAATTCTTGACTCAACTTTAGATCCACCTGAGAAGAAAACATGCTCGCGAGCTGTAAACTGTAGTTCTCCTAAAACAACAAAATTAAGTTAATCACATGCAGTCGCAAGCTTTATTATTTAAATCTTGTACACGTAAGAGAAACTAGAAGTAAATGTATAATATCTTTGACAGTCGCAAGCTTTATTATATTAAACTTGTACACGTAAGAGAAGACTAGAAAGTAAATGTAAATATTCTTCATTGTTACTTACATTGACGCTTAACGCACGTTTGTCAACAAACGTATTTCCTTCGTAGTCCTTTGTGTGAGTGTAAGTGAACACCTCCATTGATGTGGGCTCACGACCATTATTTTCAGCCTATAATGAATTTTTATGCACGATATAATAATATGGTGTCATTTCATTAAACATTAGTTTAGTAACTGTAACGAATTGACTGACTTACTAATAATCGAGATGTCTCTATAGCAGATATTGATCCGCCTGTGTGTCGAGAAGGTCCTGCTTCGTCATCGGTAGTCTCACTGCGCCTATTTCGTGCAAATATCTCCAACTCTGCCATATCTCCTGAGACACGCTCTGCTGCTTCTTACCGCTTTTTCGCATCCTATAAGTGAAGTCAGCATACCGTAGAGCACATAATTTCTCCCAGGCCACTTTTAGCATAGCCGTAATAGCCTCTCCCCATACGAAATGCTTCTGCAGAAATGAAAAATAATATTTCCATAAAGAGTAACTGAAGGTCCATAGATTCAGATTATTAATTACATTGAATGAAGATATAATTTGAACCAAATCATACCAGAAACTCTTCCCAATAAAAGTCCCTCGCCTCTTATGGTACGACATCTCATGTGTATCCATCTTTATTAAGATATAGCTTGATTATCCTCATAATTTGCCTTGATGCTCGAGAGGATGGATATATATGCTGAGAAAAAAAACATAAGTGAAATATAAGTAGACGAAAGAATCAAATCTGTACAAAACCAAGTTCAAAGGAAAAAGTAAATAAGTACTTACTGTCCTGCTACCAAACTGATCTTGTTACGTGGCTCTGATGAATCTGAAAAAGAAGTGACAAATGTTATCAATATAGAGAAATAATTAATATATAACTAAAATGACAGTAAATGACAGTTATGATTACTTGGTGCAGTAGGTGACTGTGAAGCTGGTGAAGACTCTACTGGTCCTGGAAATGGGGTAGAAGAGGAAGGAATAAAAGGAAGCGGTGGCGGCACGGGGGGTTAAGCAGAAGATGAACCCCCAGATGTACTTTAAGAAGAAGTAGGAGTGATAGTCCCCCCTCGTCCACGTGTACTGCGTCCTCGACCATGACCTCCACGTGAACCACTGCTGGACGCATCTGAATCAACCGCCCTCCCTCTAGCCATCTGTACTATAGATAACAGAACCTACATATGTATGTATATAATTATATGAATTGTAGAACATGTGGTAAATATGTATAAAAAATTGCACCAACATTAAATCTTCAATTAATAATATTATATATAACATCTATTAATTTATTATCCATAATACATAATGCATTAAGTATTTCTATTTCAATTATCACTTTTTTTTTCCTCCTTTCTTATTCTCTTCCTCTTCTTTGAGATCTCATCTTCTGATGGTACCCATGATGATTTGATCTTCTTTATCTTCATCATCTAATGCTCCTATTTCAACAAAGTTCAGTTTCACACCAGTCTATCTGTTAAATCTCAACAACCTTGCATTCGATTACGTTCAACTCCTGCAACTTCTTGAAATGGCTCAATATTGCGAGTAAACAAGATTGTTATTGTTTGGTTTCAATTGCATGAACAACTGCTCTAGGCTTGATTTTACATACTGCCATCCAATCGCAACGATCTCGTTTCAATGATGGATATGGAACATATTACACCTGCGCAGCTTGCATCGCCAACACGAAAGGTTTATACTTCGTATATCTTCTTCTATGATTAATATCTACAAGATTATTCTTAGGATGAACCTTCATGCCAACGTTTGGCATAGGATCAAACCATTCACATTTGGATAAGATTATCTTGATTGGTAAGGATGGATATTCTAACTCCAAAACCTCAACCAATTTTCCATAAAAATCATTTGACTCGTCACTGTAGTTTGATCCCTTTATGCAAATACCACTGTTCATTGTCTTTCTGCTTGTCCCATAACCCTCAATGTGAAACTTGTGACCATTTACAAAGTAGCCAAAGTAGGCATTAGCAAACGGTAGAGGTCCCCTTGCTAGATCAGTAATGAATTTGTTATCAACATCGCTTCTCGAGCTTCGAGCCTATGAGAAATAGTAATGACACGAGTAAAATATAAGAATATACACATATATGTTGTGTAACTAGAAAGTCACTTACATAACATTTGAACCATTCTGCAAATTCAGAGTCTAGTTTTGACCATTCCTGCAAATTCAGCAGTCTAGTTTGCATCAACTCAGTTCCGTGAAATTGGTGAATTTTGTAGTCTGATAAAAGCTTGATATAATTTCCTTGTATATGAATGAACAAAATATTATAAGATATGATTAAACTAACTGTATTAAGTTTAGACTCTCTCAGATTTATATTACTGTACAAATGGTGTAAATCTCTTCCAAATTCAAACAAAATAAGGTTGAGCCACTCGTATCTCTGCATCAGTCAATGTCTTTTTTTTTTATTTACCAATCGTACACCTAAGGATAGGTGAATTATGCATGATATATTAATATATATAGTGTCCTTTCATTAAACATCAGTTTCATATACTGTGACTAGTTGACTTACTAATAATCGAGTTGTCTCTATAGTAAAAATTGATCCGCCTGTGTGTCGAGAAGGTCCTACTCCATCACCGCCAGTCTCACTGCGCCTGTTTTGTGCAAATATCTCCCGCTTTCTGTTGAATGCAGGATCCTCCCAAGCCAATATGTAAGTATGAGTTCAAATACATGATGTAATGATTAGAATGGGATGTTAAGTGATTCACCTCTCAAATGGATACATCCATCTATATTGTACCGATCCTGCTATACGACATTCATAGGGCAAATGAACCGATAGATGCTCCATAAAATCGAAGAAGCCGGGCAAAAAAAATCGGTCCAATTCGCATATCACTATGGGGATTTCTCGTGCTAATTGGTCCGTATCATCGCATCGGATAACAGTCATCGTCAATTCCTTGAAAAAGAGACTCAATTATGTCATTGTTTCCTAAATTTTCCTTGGCAAACATTCCCAGAATGCCACAAGAATCAATCTTTGCATGAAAACATTACAGTCATAGCTTTTCATGCCAAACAATATGTTTTCCTCATGTCACATCTACCCATATTTGATACGTATCCATTTGGAAACCTCAATGATCAAACCCACTGCATAATACTTGCCTTTGGGGTTTATCTAAAGAATAAAATGCCCATGGAAATTTTCTAGTAACTACAGATTGCTCGAGTTCTGGTCGACGATAAATTTCCTTCATGTCTGCTCTCGCTTTTGCATTTGCATTATCCTTAGATTTCCCCTCAATGCTCATGACAATGTTGAAGAGATTTTCAAACACATTTTTTTCTATGTGCATCACATCAAGGTTATGACGGATAAGAAATGAACTCTAGTATGGCAAATCCCAGAAGATGCGTCGCTTTTTCCATCCGCTATACCGGCAAATTCTACCATTTACCTCTTCTGCACCTAAATCTGTAACTTTTATAAGCCCCAGATCTTCAATTTCTTGTAATATTTTAGCTCCAGACTTCACAGGCGGAGGGGGAATGGCAATAGTCGTGTTCTTTCTAAAGTATGGTCGATTTCGCCTCCAAAGGTGAGATTCTGGTAAGAATTTGCAATGACAATCAAACCAACATTGTTTACCTCCATTTTTTAGTGTAAATGCATTAGTATTTTCCATGCAATGAGGACAATGCCAATTTGCCTGCCAGAACAGTACCCACTAGATTTAACATTTCAATGTTGATAAATTCACTGATGGTCCCAAACGCTAAAGTAGCTGGCTTATATGAAATTCTGATTGGCCGAAATATCAAACATTTCAACCCCATACTCCCATAAATAATTAAGTTCGGCAATCAAAGGTTGCAAAAACACATCAATTTTGTATTTGGGATTATTAGGGCCAAGTACAATAACACACAAAACCATGTATTCATCTTTCATATACATTGAGAGTAGTAGATTATATGGTGCGACAATTACAGGCCATTATGGGTCCCGTTTACGTATGGCACAACCCAAGAGGGGGGGTGAATTGAGTTTTCTAAAAATTTAACTTTCAAAAACAAAAATCAGAATTCTATTGCTGCGGAATTAGAAAGCATTTGTGAGAGTTAGTTATCAAGTTTAGAACTTCCTCACAAAACTTATTGCAAGATTAGAAAGACTCTGTGAAGAACAATTAAGAAGAGCATTTGTGGAGAGTGAGTTATTCAAGTTAGAACTTCTCACACAAGAATATTACACCTGCCCACATAGATTAGCAGAAAAGACGCCTACTGGTGAACTATAACATCCCCCCATTGAACTTGCAAGACTAATATAGTTGCATTGAGTCTAAGCCAAACACTGCTGCTTCACAATAGTCCTAATAAGTCCAATTTCTAGCAGACATACCCATTTCCTTGTTGAAGGATAATTTATTGCATTGGATAGAAACTCACTTCAATGCTAATAGCTTAAAGCAGTTTAGAAAGAAAGACCTCTGTGCTATTATCCTTTGCAATGCTCAACGCGAACAAACCTTCCATTACGATCAGTTGAACAGGCTTTCAAAACAAAGCTATATTTGCTATTTTAGAAAGACTCTATGCGTCAAAGAAACAGCTATTGCGGATTAGAACAGCTGTCACAAAGTTCGTATTGTATCTTTAGAAAGAGCTCTGTGAAGAACAGCGCTTATTGCGATCTAGAACAGCTTCACCCAAATGCTTGTATTGCATATTTTTAGAGAAAGTACTTTTTGTGAACAAACAGGTTATTGCATTTAGAACACTGGGTTCACAAATTTTTAAGCAAGATTAGAAAATCTGATTATAATTCACTATTGTCGAATTTACACTGAATATAGAAAGACAGATCTCAGAACTTGGTAATAATTCACAATACAGAAAATCCAGAGTTCTAATGGTTTCCAGCAAAATTAAAGCTTATTCACGACTTAGAATTCAGGTAAACTCATTAAAACAACTTTGGCATTTCTAAACAGATTACTAGTGTGTAAATAGAATATAATCAAGCAAGAACCTTCAGAAAGTAAAAGAAAGATAAACACAGAGACTCTCATATAAGTGGGTTCGGCACTAACTCGTTTACATCCCACTCCCAAGACGCATCTTTGAGATCCTCCCTATGTTATCTCTTTTCAAGGGTAAGAGACAAAACCACATACAAGGAAGATCAAACACCTAGGATCTAACATTTATCCCACTAGGATTTTTCTCCAAAGCATTCTAGTTCAACCTCAACCCTTTCTGTTTTTGCTGCAGAACAGAAACTCAAATCAGACATTAGAATCTCACACAAGGAGAAAAGGTCGCTTGATAATCTATTACACCATAGGCTTTTCATCCTAACCTATTACACAAAAGTTTTTCAAAAAAAAAAGGAAGTTTTGGGGTTTTCTTTGGTCTACAAAACAGCATTTACAGAATCCTATATAGACAGATGAGAAATGCAAATATAAGCATAGGAAAAACAGGAAAACGAATTTAAAAAACAGATTTTAAAGATCAGAACTGTTCTTTCAAGAAATGTTGGTTCAATAAATTTTCTTTTCTCTTCCAAATTTTTCTTTGAAGCAAAATGACGAAAAGAATTAGGGGGATTGAAGAGAGAGCTTTGAGAGATTTTAAACTTTTTAAACAATTAGTTGACGCGTGATTTATGCCTCCACCTGACCCGATGATGATATGAGGACAAGGGATAAGGTATCCACCGGATGACCAGAAGTGTTGAAACCACAAATTAAACCAAACCGCCCAAAAGGTGCCTGACCCGTGTTTAGTTTTGGCGTCACGCAGCTAGTACCTGGCATGACGGCCACTCTTAGCTGCGTCACGCAAAGCTTCTAACAGGCTGACACACCCTGAGCGCGCAGCACCGTGCGAACGGTTATGCACTGTTTACAGGGCTGACACCCCTGGCGCGCGCCCGTGCAACGGTATGCACTGTTTATATGGGTACGTGGCAACTGTACGAAAAGTAAGCCGCGTCACGCAGCTTCTACCCGCGTGACGCGACTGCTCTGTTGCCTTAGCCATATAAATACAACATTTTTACAGTAAAAACAGGACTTTGGACACTTTTCTCTCATTTTTCTCTGGACTTCAATATTTCAAGTAGAGATTTTTGATTCACGGCTAGGGTTTCTTCCCCAAGAACTCAAGTGAGTAACCTTGAGGAAGATCAAGCCATTAGATAGATAGATTGAAAATTAAAACACAAAAAAAAAGGGGAAACATAAAAAGTGTAAAAGAGAGAAAAGGAAAAAAGAAACGTTTATTTTCCAAGAACCTGATAACAAACGCTTCTGGGATCGTAAAGCAGTGTTCCTAAAGCAGTGTTCCTAAATCAATCAAAGTGCATGCAATCCTCGAATCTGAGGGTTAGGTAATCATTTAAACCTTCTCTTTCCATTTTTAGTCGTTTATTTGTTAAAAATTTCATTTTCCTAGTATTTAGTGAGTTTAGTATTGGTTAGACGTCACTTTGCCCATTTCTGAGTATTTCTGAGTTGTGTTAAATCACTGTTAACAAGAAGAACACGTAGAAAGAGTAGTTTGAAAGGTAGTTGCGGACCAGAGCAGTCGCGTCACGCAGCTACTACCTGCGTGACGCGTCTGTTCATGTCCAAAAGTCTTTGATTCGGACCACCTGCGTTTGACGCAGCTATTTGCTACGTACTCAGTATATTTTTTCTCCATATTTTTGGTAATTTAATGTGATATCTTGAATAAAATAAATTCAATTTAAAGTTGAGATTGGAATTAAGTCACAATCACAGTTCCGTCAGGATTTGGAATAAGTCACAAACAGTTCCGTCACGTAGGTAGGAGTTCCGTCACGCGACTGTTCTTCATAGAACAGCTGCGTGACGCAACTGTTATGGGTTCCAGAATGAAAGACAAGAGCTGCGCCACGCGACTGTTCTTCCATAGAACAGCTGCGTGACGCGACTGTCTCCCAATCCCAGTTTATCTTCATTATTTTATCTTAATTCTGTTTCATTAAGCAGATTTTTTTTTAATCTCAATCCGGAAAATGATCAATAATGGGCAAATTGAGTCTTAATCAAACCAAATCAATTAACTATTGGTGATTATGAAATTCTCTTTAGAATTTGTTTCTTATTGTTCATTATTGGTGTTATTATTAAAGTTTTGTTTGGCCCGCCTTTAACCATAAGGCAAGAGCGGGTCTTTTTTAAATTTTATTGATATGCATATGGTGGTATGAATGATGGTATGTGATGCTTGGTTTACGAATGGATGCAATGAATAATGTATTTTTAGGACGATTAAATAATTTCCACATAGGAACATCGGTCGATTTATTCGGGTTGGGTTTAAATAATTGGCTTTTCTAAAATAAAATCAAATTTTAGGAAATCGTAGGTTAAAAGAGGCTGGTATTTCCGTGGCGCGGCTTCAACGGCCGACGTGCCTAATTCCCTTACCAAACGGTAACCACCCTGACCAGTCCAAAAGCCTTGAATAAAAGTTAAATGGAGTCATTTTATAAAATAAAATTTGAAACGGTCCCATTGCCGAAATAATGGCGACTAAAAAAATGATTAAAGGACCTTAAATTTGGCATCGCTTATCTAAAGGTTATTCACCGCCAAAATTAACACAACCTAATAAAAATCAATTACGGAGTTTTTTTTCGCGTTTTAACGAAGGGAAAAACAAAACCAACCTGCAAAACCCATTCTTGTTAAAGGAAGGTAATGGTTATATGAAAAGATTGAGCCTAGAAAAAACTGTTGAGATTATTGGCTTTAAGAGCAATTAGTTTCTGACATTTTTAGACTAAAGAGGCAATGCATGGGCTATAATTAAAAGGGCTGTCAGACCACATTTAATATTTACACATGCAAGGTTTGGATGTGAAAGGTTCAGTTTAGAAAATAGTGTAACATTTATATCAGAACAGCCAGCTGTATTAGAAACAGACAGCTGTATTAAATCAGAAACTGCTTTTTAGATCAGAAGATAGTTTTTGCAGAATTTCATTGAATAGCTACTAAGAATATTTACTCCAAAGATATTTTAGATGGGAAAACATGAAGAGTAAAGATTTTGGCTATATCCTCTTAATAAATTTATTCAAAAACATTTCAAAACAATTTTGAGAGAGATAAAGATTTGTGCTTATAAAATTATTTACTCTCTTACCCTACAATAATTGCTAAGGACTTTATTATAATACTAAGCAATTGGAAAATATCTTCATTAATCTTCATGGTCTCTCAAATAAAAATCTTGGTATGTAGGAACTTTAATTTTCTCTTAAAAAATTTTTCAAACAATATTTCTGCATAAAATAATATTAGCACATACAAGAATATTAAATTTATTTTGTTTTGTATAATCATCAAATCTTCAAGATTAAAATTGACCCTGACGCCAAACAATCTCCCCTTTTTTGATTGATTGACAAAACCAATAATTTAATTCCTAACATAAAATTCATGTGCTCCCCCTAAATTTATGCCATGTCAACAAAATACAAGTTCTAAAACATAATAGATTTATCATGAAGCAGGATTAGAACTTTCTATTTTAAAAAAAAAAAAAAAAAAAAAAAAACTTCCCCCCCCCTGAATAAGTGCAACATAATATTGTGGGGATTAGGAAACAGATACAGATTTTAGAAACTGATCATTAGAATTTAAAACTGAAGTTCTAAGTCTAATAAATTAGCGCATACTGTTGAACCCCTCCCCAATATCAAGCATATAGAAATGGGCATGTGACTAAGGAAGAAATGCAACGTGATGTATGAGTCGCCACCTGTTAATTATTTTTAGGGCCAAAAACTAGGAAAAAACCCTAAGTTGACTCCAATTTTAATTAACCTAGTACTAGGATTAATTAGCCCAATGTTAAGGCACCCAATCGTGTTGAAACCGAGGTGATCCCGAGACTAATGGTGAGACTATGTCATGCTGATTAACTAACCAATGAATGAATGCTTTGCAAGATAATGATGTAATTGGACCAATAAAGTGTTTAAGTGATTTCGACTTGCCGTTTGGGGTTAAATCCCGAACGTGCCTACGTACTTCCGTTTGAATGGAAGATCAAAGTCAACGTAGTTCGATAGGCCTTTTTTAAGGGGCTTTGAATGGGTATGCTTAATGCATGAATGTGTGTATGCTTTGTGCATTTATGCTTTGTGCATTTTTTGTTTAGGCATTTTAGTGTGTGTATGCTTTGTGCATTTTTGTTTAGGCCTTTTGCCAAAGAATTGATTGTCACAGGCACTCGGTGCCAAAATGTTGATTTGAGGCTTTTTGCCTAAAGAAAGGATTTGGGCTTATTCTTGCCAAAAGATAAGTTGGGCTCGCCAAAGATTAATTGGGCTTATTATTGCCAAAAGATTGATTATTTAGACGATTGTCGCCAAAATTGAATGATTTAAGGCTTTTTAGCCAAAATGAATTGATTTAGGCAATTGTCGCCAAAGGTTGGTTCAAGGCTTTTAGCCAAAAGAAATTGATTTAAGCGATTTGTCGCTATAAAAGAGATTAATTTTCACTTATAAGCAATTTATTTGCTTAAAGTGATTATTTAAATTATCAAATTATTGAATTTACAGCGATTTTGTCAGCTATAAAAAGATTAACTTTTCACTTAATAAGCAAATTTGTTGCCTAAAGTGATTAATTAAATTGAAATATAGACAATTTAATTGTCCATAAAAAAAAAACGTGTTTAAGTTAAGGACCTGTTTAGTCCATCGAACTCATTGAATTAACTGGACTTAGGCCAAGAACTTTCGAAAAAAAGGGCAATTTCACCATAGTTCACCATAGTTATTGATTAACTAGGCTTCTTTAGCCAATAATGTCAGATTTAAGCTTTAATACCACGATTATTAATTAATCGGGCGTTTAAACTTAATCTTTATTTGATTGAGGCAATTTATTTGCCTAGTGGATGATATGGATGCATTTAGGCAGTTATAGAGTTAATAGGAGTAGAAAAGAAGCATGCATGAAGTGCTAAAATTAAATAGGCGTAGTTTAGTTTGTGTACCTGATTTAATCTCCGACCGCTTCTTAACTCCAGGTTAAGCTCCTCGTTAAGGGAAATATTAATTAAAATGGAGTTTTAATGGCCACTTAAAATTAACTTTGAGGTGATCAAATATCACCAACAATACGAATCAAAACTCAAAAAAATAAAAAATAACAATAAATATGCAAGGAAAGCAATAAAGAATTCGCAAGAGAGTCGGTAAGGGAGAAGGGAAGCGTGCCGTGCAACAACCAGACCGGAGTGTCCCAAAAACGGGAGGCCCGAGGGATTGTTTTTTAAGGAAAAAAACGCGCCCCTGGGCGCGTCTGCCCGCCCTCCAGGGCGGGCATGCCCGCCCTGGGCTGGGCGGGCATTGGCCGCCCCACAGCTGGGCGGGCTTCCCGCCTAGACTGGGCGGCGAGGCCGCCCTAGCTTGCTGCGGGCGTTGCCCGCCCTTGAGGCGTGGGCCATGGCCCGCCCTAGCTGGGGCGGCGTGCCCGCCCCTTGAGGGTGGGCATGCCACCCCCGAGGGTTGGGCATGCGTGCCTTTCTCTTTTTCTCTTCTTTTTTTTTTTTCGTTCCGGATGGCTTTCCGGGAGTTCGGAACCTCCAAAAAATATTCGGGACCAGTTCCGTGATCCTCGTAATGCCTCGTAATTTTTCGGACGTTTCAAGTACCATATTGGCACACTTCCGGTGAACTTTCTGAATGACCTCCGGTCCGGCCGGACTATTTGCAGTCTGGAAAAATTGGCTCTTTGAGCCTCAAAATTGAGGTATTCATAGACGATTGCAGCCGCTGTCGCCGGCGATAGCGGCTACCACTGCCTTTGGCGATAGCGGCTACCGCTGCCTTTAAGGGCGGCCGCGGCCGAGAAAACTGGCTTTTTTTGAGCCTTAAAATTTGAGTATTCACACATACATTAGAATTGAAACTAAGTTTTAAGATCTAACAATCAGAGCATGCAAAGCATATTCTGTTCACATAGAAGCGAAATATTAGAACAAAAATATCACAGATTAGAACATGATAAGCAAAGAGATTAAGTACTTAAATAAACATACTATGTTCTCCTCCAAGTACTCAAGCATTACTCAAGCATCAAGTGTACTGTGTTCTCCCACATTATAATAAAAATATCACAGATTAGAACATGATAAGCAAAGAGATTAAGTAATTAAATAAATATGCTATGTTCTCCTACAAGTACTCAAGCATCAATTATACTGTGTTCTCCCCCTTTTTGTCATCATAGAAAAGGGTTAGTAAATCAGAGAAAAATAGAAAAAAAATAAACAAAGTGAGAAAATTATAAGCAAACGACAGACACAAATAAAAATCAGAGCAAATAACAGAAAATTGCTCACAAAACAAAATAGAAACACAATCAGAGAGTAGATTAGAAAGAAATCAAAGAGGTTTAGAATCAGTTTTGAGTCTTTTAGAACTCCTGAGATTCCAGCGTGGAAGTCTCAGTGGATTCTTCGATTGTATTAGAAAAAGGATTGTAGAGGAGGTTTTCTTCCATGAACTCGATTTCCCCTTTCTTCTTCTTACTATCAGCTTCTCCTTCTTCTAAACTTAATGTTTCCTTTTCTTTTTGTCTTTCTCAACTTTTCCTTTTTCTTAAGAAATCTTCTTTTTCTTTTCTATTAACTTGATTCCATATTTACCCAATTTAAAAGAAAACTAAGAAAAGAATAAAATAAAGAAATTAACCACAAAAAAAAATAAAGAAAAAACCAAACCTTAAGATGAAATAAATAAAAATAAAACATAATTAAAAAAAATTGATTAAAAAAAAAAAAGAATCTGATGTAGAATTTGAAAGAAACATTTTTCCTTTCTTCC
>NW_023591166.1:20562-40900 GCF_014843425.1 Jatropha curcas | reverse complement strand
AAAAATTCGCCAACAAAAAAAAATGGGTCCTTTTCTAAGTTTTCTAAAAAAAAAAAAGAAGAGAGAAGTTTTTGTTGAAAGAAAATCCTTTTTCTTTCCTCCTAATTTCATAATCGTGCATATATATTTTTTTTCAAGTCTAAATCAAAGTTGCCAGGTACAAATAAAGTTCAGTACAAACAAAATACAGCCAAGATTCAGTACAGAAAATACAGCAAGAAAGAAAAACAAAAGAAAGCTGGAAAAATCTAGCAACTATCAGACGGCGGGGCCTCCTCCTCCTTTGATCATCAAAAGGCTATCTGAGTCCAGGCCGCAGCTAGTTCTTGCTGCATCCGCGAAGAAACCAACTCCAATCTGCTGATTGACCAGCCCGTCAGGAAACCGAAACCATAACAAAAATACAAAGTTTAATATCAAATCGCTCTTATGAATCCTTTTTTATGAGAAGATTGTTGCCCAGGGCTTTACCATCTTAATGTTCTCGGAAGGAAAGAGTCGCCGCTCTACAATTATCCAGGGAGACCTCTCGAAGAGCCGGAGGGCTTATTGGGGAACAAAGTAAGAAATTGTATGGGAGACGTAAGAACTGGCCAGGTCTGGGTTGAAGCCGGCCCCGTAGCTCCAAAATACGGCCTTGGAGCCCTGAAGGACCTGCCACACCGGCTTAGGCCGCAGGCCTGCGACGGCCTCTCAATCGGTGGTGGAGGGAGAAGTGGGCTCGACAATGGGCCTCCTCCTTGGAGTTCCTAGTTTTGAGGGACCCGAAAAGCCGAGAGAAAGAAACGGGTTACCGGAGAGCAGCGGGGAAGGAGCCGGACCTCTGGATACTATCAAAGCCGAGAGCCCCATGGGCGGCAAATCAAGAGAAGATTACGCAGAACTATCGTAATTCCTTCCATAATGAACTCCACAATGCGGGATACCTCAGTATGAAGTTGCATGAGCATCATTTGTTTCCCGCTCGCATATCCCGTCAGGGGGGATAAAGGGAAGAACGACAGCCTCTTATCTGAATGTCCATCCTCTCACCCAAATAATATCGCGTATGATGGGGGTGTGACAGGACCACTCTCCGCTGAGAACAGGCATCTGCACGCTGGAAAATCAGGATCAGCCTGAATCCAGCCTTACAACGGGCAGGCAATCAGCCCACCTTTCGGCCTATTTAAAAGAAGTAAATATGTTAAAATCTTTTTTTTTTAACATTATCCAAAAATTACTAAGCAAATATACCTACTCCAGAGGGGCAGTATCAAAAAAAAGGCTCTCAGCTCCTTCAGCGACTTATTGCGCCGGAAGGATGAAAGGGTTTGAACTGTTACCAATCTCCAGCCGAAGGTGCCAGCCCTGATCCGGGATCAGTCTGGAGTAAACTCTGGGCGAGTGTAAGGGAAAGTACCTCGAATGCGCCCAAGTCTGCAGAACGGAAAAAAGAATCAGTGGAGAAAAGAAAAATCAAGAATAAACGAAAAACACAGAAAGGGAGAATGTTTCTTTACATTACCTCCCAGAAGTAGAAGGTCCCGCTAAGCTTGCCAATGGCTCGACTCAGGTCACACATATCGTCAATACATGCGGCTCGAATAGCACCGGCGCCCAGTCATACTCTCTAAAAGTGGCCCAAATTCTCCAAACTCTTCAAAGATAGAAGGGTTAAACTTCTTTTCCTGTTGGAGCCAAAAGGTCGAAGCGGAACAACAACAACCAAAGTGAAATCGGGCCACCTGAGTAGCCCATCAGCTCTCCCTGCCGCGTATCTGCATAGATGCCAGGGGGCCTGGAGGGGATAAACGCAGCGTCCTGGAAATGCTCAAAGCAGGGGTAAGCAGAACCTGGCTTTCGACCCAAGCGAAGGCAGGTCTATCCAATCCAGCTCCATCATCCCAGTCGAGGAGAATATCAATCCTCCAGTCATCATATATGCTCGATTCGCCGATCCCTGAAAGGGATCGCCCGGAGATCACAGAAAAAGTCCCCTGTAAGGGGGTCATTGTCAACTCGCCGCAAGAGAAGTGGGAAAGTATTGGTGGTATCCCACCACCTTTCAGCCAAGGCACACAAATAACTCCTTGTAGTTACCTCGAACCATGTCAAAAATGCCTCAAGATATCCCAGGTAAGATGGACGGATGATCGCCGCCAACCGGGCTGTTTGGAATCGAATATTTCGAAGCAGGAATTTCCAGCCACAGAACTCTTCACCCACACCAATTTGATACGGGAGTCCTAAAAGGTAAATCACCCTAAGAGTTACTCCTCGTTCCTTATAAGGGTAAAAATATCTTAGTTCTACCCTAGCATGCATACTAATAAAAACAGTAAGCAACAGGAAATTTTTTTTAAAATTCACAATTGGGCCTAAAGGCCGCAAAAATCACAATTTGGCCTAAGGCCCAAAATTCACAAATTCGGCCTAAAAGGCCACAAGATCAGCCAATTGGCCATAGAGGCCCAAATTGCCAAGCAATTTGGCCTAAGGCCGCAAAAAATTACAAATCGCCTAAGGCCCAAAGTTCACAATTTTTTGGCCTAAGGCCAAAAAATTCACAGATTTGGCTAAGGGCCCAAAAATTTCAACGATTTGGCCTAAAGGCCTAAAAATCACAATTTTGGCCTAAGGCAAAAATTCACAATTTCGGCGCTAAGGCCCAAATAATAAATAATTATGCACGCATAAAAGTGAAAGGGAATCACCTGGGCGAAGATGCCCGTCATGGAGCGTGAGTAATCTGCGTCCGCCATATAGATCGACCTCGTCGAGAGAAATCCTGAGAAGCCGAGGAAATCCTCGTCGCTAAATCTGAGGAATGCGCATAGAAGAAAGCCTTTGAAGCTTTGAGGAACTTGCAGAAGGATTTGAGAGAGCTCTCTAAAAGTGGGAGAAATGGAGTAATGAATGAAATGGTGAAGTTCAAGGCTATTTATTAAGCAAATGTAGCCAACAGGCGGGGTCTTCTGACGCGTCAGAATTTTTCGCTTCTTTTCCAAAATTTTGTGTTTCAGACAACCACCGATTCCCATAAATCATTTTATGGTTGCCGGTGGGGGGCAACTGTGAACACCCAAATTTTGAGGGCCTCCAAGAGCCAGTTTTTCGAACTGCAAACAGTCCGGCCGGGCCCGTGAGGCCATTTCGGGAAAGTTCACCGGAAGTAAATGCACTTATATGGTACTTGAAACGTCCGAGAAAAATCAACCAGGATCACAGAACTGGTCCTGGAATATTTTTTTGAACGTCCGAAACTCCGCAGAAAAGCTCCGGAACAAAAATTAGCATAGCCACAGGATCGCGGCGGCCTAGCCGCCGGCCATCAAGGCCCGGCCCAGCCGCCGAGCATTCGGGCGGCCCGGCGGCCCCGATTTGCCTATAAAAGCAGCCGCCGGCCTTCTGTTTTCCTCCACCAGTCTGTGTTGACGGACGCTCCTTTCCCTTAGCGCTCCTATGCGATTCTTTAACTGCTTTTCTGCATTTTTTATTTAGCTTTATTATTTTTCTTGCTTTGTTATTTGGTCATTTAAAATCAAAATTAATTAATATTCCCTTAAACGAGGAGCTTAACACTGGAGTAAAGAAGTGGTCGTCGATTAAATCAGGTAACCTGAACTTAAACTCTGCCTATTTAATTTTTAGCAAATTTCATACATTCTTCTCTTCTACTCCTAATAATTCTTATACTGATAAATGCATTCATGACATCTTTAGGCAAATAAACTGCCTCAAATAAATAAGTTTTAGGCTAAAATGCCCGGTTATAAATAATTGTGGTATTAAAGCCTAAATCCGACAAATATTGGCTTAAAATACCTAGTTAATTAATAGGCTATGGTACAATCGCTTTTATTCGAACAATCTGGCTTAAGTTCCAATTAATCAATAATTGTGGCTAAAAAAGCTTAATGTCAAACACGTTTTTATTGGCAATAAAATTGCCTATCATTACAATCCCAGTTAGTCAATTTTTGCAACACATTGCCTATAAAATAAGATTAACTACTTTTTCAGCGACAAATCGCTTAAAATTCAATTCTTTGGCAAAATGCCCCTTTTAAAATTAAAAAAAAAAAAATCCCCCCCCCAAAAAAACCCCCTTTTTATTTTTGCTAAAAGCCTTAAATCAAATCATTTTGGGCTAAAAGCCTTAAATCAATCATTTTGCGACAATCGCCTAAATAATCATCTTTGGCCAAACAGAATTTCGCCTAAAATCAACCTTCTTTGGCTAAAAGCCTTTAATTTAATCAAACTTTTGGCTAAAAAGCCTAAAAATCAAGCATTTTTGGCGACAATGCGCTAAATCACATAAAAATCTTTTGGCAACAATTTGCCTAAATCATTCTTTTTGGCTGAAAGCCTTAAATCCATTTTTGGCATCAAAAATGCCTAAAAATCATTTTTTCCAGGCAAAAAATGGCCTACAAAATGCACAAAGCATACACACACCCATTGCATAAAAGCATTCCCTTCAAGCCCTTCAAAAGAAAGGCCTATCGAACTAAAACGTTGACTTGAATCTTCCATTCAAAACGAAAGTACGTAGGGACGTTGGGGATCTAACCCCGAGCGGCAAAGTCGAAATCACATAAACATTTTTCATTGGGGTCCAATTTACATCATTTTACCCTGAAAAGCATTCATTGTTTTGGTTAGTTTCATCAGCATGACATAATCTCCGGATCCAACTCGGTTCGAAGGCCCATGCCTTAAACATTTGGGTTTAATTTTAATCTAGTAATTAGGTTAATTAAAATTGGAGTCATTTAGGGTTTTTCCTAGTTTTACCCTAAAATAATTAAACAAGGTGGCCCGACTCAACACATCAATGTGTATTCCTATCCTTTAATCAATATGCATTCACATGCTTATGCCCTTGATATTTTGGGGAGGGGTTACAATTGTGTAATTAAAACGAAGCTTGTTTGGACATTTTTCTCTCGATTAGGTGATTGTGCATTGCGAAGCTGACCCAGAGTCAATCCCTACTGACTAGTGATGGCATAATTGCGAAGCTTGATTAGGTCATTCACCTCCAAGCAGTGAGGTGTAATTACGAAGCCTGTTTGGACTCTCTCCCGGTCATGATGGTGAAAAGTGGAAGTTGACCAGGGCAATTAAAACCCTTCGAGCAATGCATACCGAGCGCTTCGAAGGTATCCTTCATATCCAATTAAGACCGAATTTTTTGGGATGGTCGTTCTGATCCGACTGGAGCTGACGAAAGCGCGATCAAACCGAGCTGAGAAGGTTGGCCAGATGATCAAATTCATCAACATCTTTCAAGCCCAATCAAAACCATGCTTTTAGGATGAATTGCCAGATTGAAGGCACGTCAATGGACCACTTAACATTTAATCGTTTTATACTTAATGATAAAGTGGGGGGCAAACTGTTGACAGCGGTGTTTTTATGCCCCCGGCCTAACCCGATGAGGATACAAGGATGCGAAATAAGGAATCAGGGTCACCAGAAGTCTTTTTAAACTCAGAATCGATTTAAACCAGTTTAAGGAAGTTTGATCTGCGCTAGGGGTGCGTCACGCAGAATATAAGGTGCGTGACGGCACTAATAGTTGTGTCACGCAAACTCTAAAACCAGGGTGACGTTAGCCTTGAAAACCCATATAACGGTTTTTTTGCCTTTTTTGTGTGGATACGTGCAACAGCCGAAAAGTTGAGCTGCGTCCAACGGCCAGCTCTCAGGTCCGTCACGCACTGTTAGTTGGCGTGAGCAGCTGAGAGTTCTGTGCCCTATCCCATAAAATACTGCATTTTTATTTTTCAAGCGGACCTTTTGAGATTTTGGGAGAGAGAAAAAAGTTTTAAGACCTAAGAATATATAGCTGCGGCCTAGGGGTTTTTCTAACAGAGAACTTCCATTGAGTTATTGAAGAAAATCAGCCTTAGAGATTTAACCTAATTGAAAAAGCAAAAAAAATCACAAAAAAAGAAAAGGGGAGAAAAGAAAAAGAAAAAGAGTTTTCCTTGTCTGTTAAAACTTGGGCAAAGAACATTCTAAGGATCTGAAACATTATTCCCTAAGGCCATTCAAAATCGTTACAAATCCTCAAATCTGAGGTTAGGTAATCATCTAAAACTCTTCTTGGATGTTTTTTTTTTTGGGTGGGGTGTTGAAGTTGTGGACTGGGTTGGAGAGGCTTAGTCATTAATTGTTAAGTATCCTATTTTGTTGTAATTTGGTAGTTGATATTGTTAAATAGTATTCTGCCTATAATTGGACAATTTCTGAGGTATGTTTAAACAAGTTTTGATAAAAAGAAAAGTAAAAAAGGTAAGTTTGAGAAAAAAAAAGGTAAGTTTGCGGACCAGAAGCAGAACTGTTCAATGTCCAAAAGAGGTTGACATTAGCCCTAACTAGTTTGCGTGAACGGAACTGTTCGTTGTTTATAATTTTTATCTCGTTTTTTTATGTTTTTAATTAACATTATGATTAAATAAATGATGATGAATCTAAGGATTTGCCAAAAGTCACGAAACAGTTGCGTCACGCAGACCTATGAATTCCCGTCACACAACTGTTTCTTCCCAATAGACAGCTGCGCGACGCGAACTGTTTCTATGGTTCTAGAATAATTTCATATATTTGTTTTATTTTGTACAATTAAATAAATGTTTCAATTTCTTTGTTATAATTCAAGAAACAACCAATTAATGGGCAAGATTATAGTTTAATCCAAAATCAAGTAAGGTAATTATTATCAATGTATGAGTTTTAGGTTTGTAGGGTTTATTGAATTTAAATTGGAATTAGAATGTAAATTTGTTAAATCGGTTTGTGGCCCGCCTTTGAACACAAAATAGAGGCAAGAGCCGGTCTTTTAATTATTTTTAATTGCTATGGTGAAATGATTGATGTGGTTGAATGAATTATGAATGCAATGAATGGATTTATTTGGACCGATTAAATAATTTTCCACAGGTAGGAACCGGTTCGATTACTCGGGTTGGGTTTAATAAATAAATTTGGCTTTTTCTAAATTAAAATAAATTAGAAATTGTAGGTTAAAGAGGCCGTTTTTCCGGGGGTCGACTTCCCCAACGGGCCGAACGTACCCAATTCCCTTATCCAGAATCGTACTTGGTACGCCTGACCAATCTTTTTAAAATAAACTTGACCTAAATAAAATGGGTTTAAATGAAGTCCAACTTTTAAATTGGAAACGGTCCCCAATTGCAAAATAATGGGGTGGCGACTCAAATGTTTTATAAGACCGATTTATCGGCAATCGTATTTACCTAAAAGGTTTTATCAACGTTAATAAAAGACCACCTTTTCCAAAACAAAACAGGTTGAAAATCGAGCGTTCTTTGCGTGTCGCTTGCGGGGTTGTGCGAAAAACAGTATTGTCGCATCGTCTTTATGTATGATCAATTGGAGAAGACCCATGTTATGGGTTTTAGGGAATATTGCCCTTCAAGCCCAACCAACTTCAATCGTTCACCATCGAGGTTGCCCGATGTTATTGCAAGCCTGGGCCTTAGATAAAGAGCCCGATCCTTCGGTGCCAGCTCGTTCAATCTAACCTATGGTCCTGCCAATTTTCGCCCCGCTCCCGAGGACAGTTTGATTTTGGAGATAACCCGTGATCCAGTGGACTTGTCCTTGTGGAGATTATACTGGTCACTGCTGGGAGTATGAAGCCTCAGTTATGGTTGCTATATGCCAGTCCTTGATCGTCCAGGTGGGCCTACTTCTCAGACGGATCCACCGCCAGTAGGGGTGGTTGTTTACAGCGCAATCTCCCGAATTCATAACTTCGAAACGTGGTCCAATGAACCGCAGAGTCTGTTGACGTAATCTAGCTGATCGTTGTGGAACCGAAACACCCTGGTAACGTGGGTCAAGGGGTGATGCAGGACACCGTGACACCCGAGTTTCGTTAACTGGTTTTTACTCGCCACCCCATGACGAAACTGGGTCTTGAAGGGGTTGGCGTCTGATTTGATTCAACGCTGGAATGAATGCTGTTGCTACTTTTCTTTCATTCAGTTTTCCTGTATTCCGAGGACCATGAGCTCCCAAATTAATGTATCCCCTTCTTTTTTTCAATGAATATCTCCCAGTAGATCTGTCCTTTATTGATTCCTGCTTTCTGCACTTAGAGGCAACAAAAAAAAACAACAAATCTTTTCTTCGAAATTATTTGCTGGATTAGCAAATTTGGCCCTCCTGCCCTTGATTAAGAAATGAAAGCATATCAAAGTGATTTTTTGCTAAGGACAGAACTTACACCTGGGAATAAAAAGATGGGGTGACGCATTTTATCAAACCTGCAACTTATTCAGAACAGAAATAACATATGCAACTCCCTTATGTATGCATGAACCTACTAAGTGCTAAGGTTTTTATCATGGTTTTTACAATCCCTCTATGGAAATCACCGAGAAGATGGCATTTGTCTCCTGATCCTTGTTCTAAAAGAATCCATACTCAGGCAGGACAACAGTCCCCAAAATAAATGAGCAAATTCGATCAAAAATAAGCAGAGAAGGAGAGGTTTGTAATCAATCATACCCAGAAACAAAAGGGAAAAAGAATTTGAAACTCAAGCTCTTTATTGATCTTAACTTCTTTTCAACTTAAAAGTAAAGATAAATTATTTTTCAATCAATGGTCATTCTTTCTAACTACTCATTCGCCTATTCTCCTTCTAGTCAAGGTTGAATGGCAATTAAAGCAAACAGTCGCTGTGAATACTCAAATTTTGAGGCTCAAAAAGCTGTTTTCCCTGACTGCAAACAGTCCGGCCGGACAGAGGCAGTTTGGATGTTTACCGAAAGTATGCCAAATATGGTTTACTTGAACGTTCGAAAATTAACCGAAGGATCACGGAAATGGTCCCGGAATATTTTTTCGGAGGTAACGAAACTTCCCGAAAAAGCCTTTGGAACGAAAGACTAGCAAGTCTTACCGGCAAGGGCGGTGGCGGCGGCAGCCGCAAGGCGGCTGAGACCGCCGTCCACGGCGCAGCTGCCGCCCTCCAGCCCGGGTTTTTCCCTATAAATAAAGCCCCAAGTGCAACTTTTTTACTCACTCAGTCCTGTGGGTTACGGAACGCTTTCTTCTCCCCTACGCTCCCTTGGAGTTCTTTTACTGCTTTTTCTGCATTTTTAGTGTAGGCTTTATTCTGCTGTGTGATACTTGGTCACTTAAATTAATAATTTTAAATTAATATTCCCAACGAGGAAGCCTTAATTAGAATTTTCAAGCTGAAAGCTAGAAGCGGCCGCTGATTAACCTCAGGTAATAACGAACCCTGCTATTTAATTTTCAGCATTTCATGCATATTCTCTTCTACTTCTAATTCTACAACCCATTCACACCATCGTCATCATTTTGGCAAATAAAATTACTTAAAGTGAATAAGTTTAGGCTTTAAGATGCCCGTTAATCAATAATCGTGTATTCATGCCAAACTCCGAACATACTGGCTAAAAAGCCTAGTTTAATTAATAACTTATGGTATAGATACCTTTTATTTTCGAACCAAAGTTCGGATAAAATGTCCAATTAATCAATAAATTTGTGGGCTAAAAGCCTTAATCAATCACGGTTTTTTTGGCAACAAATTGCCTACAGTTTAATCAATCACATTTGGCAACAAGTTGCCTAAATTATACATCAATTTTTGGCAAAATGCCTTGAATAATCAATTCTTTTTGGCCTAAAAGCCTTAATCAATCAATTTTGGCGACAATCGCCAAATCACACTTTTGGGCAAACAAATTGCCTAAATCACATCAACTTTTTGGCAACAATTGCCTAAATCAATTCTTTTTGGCTAAAAGCCTTAAATCAACACTCTTTGGCACAAATCCTAAAACAACAGATCAATCAAACTTTGGCAAAATGCCTAAACAAAATGCACGAAGCATACACACACTCATGCATTAAGCATACCATTCAAAGGCCTTAAAAAAAAGCCTATTCGAACTACGTCGACTTTGATCTTCATTCAAACGGAAGTACGTAGGCACATTTGGGATTTAACCCGGAGCGGCAAGTCGAAATTACTTAAACATTTCACTGTCCAATTACCATTGCAAAAGCATTCATTCATCGGTTAGTAATCAGCATGACATAGTCCTCTGGGATCCACCTCGGGTTCTGTTTTCGCCGAAATCCCAAAACCCTGGAAGGATCTCGAAAAAAATATTTTTTATAATTGGATTTTGTTTGGAAGAAAGGTGATAAAATCTTTTGGATACACGATGCCGATAAATCGGTCTACAAATTAATTTTAGTCGCCACCCATTATTTCGGCAATGGACCGTTTTTCATTTTAAATTTTAATTAAATGACCTCCATTTCGAACCCAATTTTTATTTAAGGTCGAATTATTGAAGAAAAACTGGTCAGGCGTACCAAGTACGAATTCTAGGTGGGAATTAGGTAACATCGGCCCGATTGGAAGCCCGACGCCCCGAAAACCGGCCTCTTTTAACCTACATTTTCTAATTGTTTTTATTTCAGAAAAGCCAATTATTTTAAACCCGACCGCGATTAAAGTCGAACCGAGCTCCTATGTAGAAAATTATTTTAGTTTATCGTCCGGCAAGGCAAACTCATCCCATTGCATTCATTCATAAATTAAGCCTCCACACCCATTATTCATCCACCATACATTATCAATAAAATTAAAAGACCCCGCTCTTAGCCTTATGGTTAAAGGCGGCGCCACAAACCAAATTAATAATATAATATAAAAAGGGAATAACAATTATTAAATCTAAAAAAAAAAATACCCAACAATCACAATAGATAATTGACTGGTTTGATAAAAATTCGATTACCCATTGTTGATAATTTTTCTGGATTAAGATTAAGAATCTACTTACTAAAAATGAAATTTAAGACAAGATAATAAGAAAGTAATCTTGGGACAGAAGCTAGCCGCGTCACGCAGCTGTTCTATAGGAAGAACAGTCGTGGCGCAGCTCCTTATTTTTTATCTGGTGATTTGGTATGTAGGTCACACAGCTGTTTTCTATGAAGAACAGTCACGTGACGGAACTCTAGTTATGGCCTGGATGAACAGTTGCAACTGTTCTATGAAGAACAGTCGCGTGACGGAACTCCTAGCTGCGTGACGGAGCCGTTTGTGACTTATTTATAACACTTAGGCTTATTGATTATTCTTTTTCAGCGAAACATTAAATACAAATATAAAACAAAGTATAACTGAGTGTACGAACAGCTGCGTCACGCAGGTGGTCCAATCCAGGCTAAGAGCTTTTGGACAGGAGCAGTCGAGTTACGCGGGTAGTAGCTGCGTGACGCGGCTGCTCTGGTCCGCAACTACCTTTCAAACTACTCTTTTCTACATGTTCTTTTTATTATAAGTGATTAAAATCAATGAATTATAATCAACCCAGAAGGATTTTCAACAATGGACAACTTACATTTAATCAATAATAGGTCAACTAAACACTAATGAAAAATGATATTTTTAGGAGATAAATGCTAGAAAAATGAAAAGGAAAAGTTAGAATCGTTACCTAGCCCTCAGATTTGAGGATTGTTACCTAGCCCTCAGATTTGAGGATTGCATGCACTGAAGTTAGTTTAGAGATGTTGTATCACGATTCCAGAAGCGTGGTTATCGAGCAAACGTTTTTTTTTTCTTTTATCTTTTCTCTCTTTTGTTCTCTATGTCTTTTTTTTCTTTTCTTTTGATTTCCAAAAAAAAAAAAAATGTCTAATGGTTTGATCTTCCTCAAGATTACTCACTTGAGTTCTTGGGGAAGAAAACCTAGTCATTTTTATCCAAAAAACTTAGTTTAGAGCTTTAGGGTTTTTAGAGAAAAATGAGAGAAAAATGCCAAAAGTCCCGTTTTTGCTGTAAAATGTTGCATTTATATGGCTAGGGCAACAGGGCAGTCGCGTCACGCGGGTAGAAGCTTGTGTGACGCACCCGAAAGCTTGGCGTGAATGTGACGACTTACTTTTCGTAATAGTTGCCGCGTATCCATTACACAGTGGCAGGCCGTTGCACGGGCGCGCCGCAGAGGTGTCAGCCCTGTTAATAGCTGCGTGACGCAGCTAAGAGTTGCCGTCACGCAGGGTTACTAGTCTGCGTGGAACGCAACCCTAATGCGGGTCAGGCTTCCTTTTGGGCCGGTTTGATTCCAATTTTTGGGTTCAAACACTTCTGGTTTATCGTGATACTTATCCCTTGTCCTCATATCATCATCCGGGTCCAGGTGGAGGCAATAAAATCACGCGTCAACAGTTTGCCCCCCCCTTTATGTTTCCCAAAACATCAAACGAAAAATAAATCGGTTTTGGTTTTTAGTTGGTTTATTATTTTTGAAAAAGAAGGTGATAAAACCTTTTTGGATATGCGATGGCCGATAAATTCGGTTCTTATAAAACATTTGAGTCGCCACCCATTCATTTCGGCAATGGGACCGTTTTTTATTTTTTAAACTTTTATTAAAATGAACTCCATTTTAAAACCCAACCAATTTTATTTAAGGCCAAATTATTTGAAAGAAAACTGGTCAGGCGTACCGAGTACGATTCTAGGTAAGGGAATTAGGTACGTCGGCCCGTTGGAAGTTGACGCCCGGAAAACCGGCCTCTTCTAACTTACGATTTCTAATTGATTTTATTTTAGAAAAGCCAATTATTTAAACCCAACCCGAACAAATCGAACCGAGTTTCTATGTGGATAATTAATTAACCATCCCAAGTAAATACACTCATTGCATGCATCCATAAACCAAACATCATATCCATCATTCACCCACCATACATATCAAATAAAATTAAAAGACCCGCTCTTGCCTTATGGTATGGTTAAAGGCGGGCCAACAAACGGTTTAACAATAACACCAATAATAACAATAGAAACAAATTCTAAAGAAAAGAAACAAATTCTAAAGAAAATTTCATAATCACCAATAGTTAATTGATTTGGTTTGATTAAGACTCAATTTGCCCATTATTGATCATTTTTCGGATTGAAATTTAAAAAAATCTGCTTAATTGAAACAAAATTAAGATAAAATAATGAAGATAAACTGGGAATGGGATACAGTCGCGTCACGCAGCTGTTCTATGGAAGAACAGTCGCGTGGCGCAGCTCTTGTCTTTCATCCTGGAACTCATAACAGTTGCGTCATGCTACTGTTCTATGAAGAACAGTTGCGTGACGGAACTCTATCATTCGCACTGGCACTTAGAACAGTCGCGTCACGTGGGTGTTCTATGAAGAACAATCGCGTGATGGAACTCCTACCTTCGTGACGGAACTGTTTATGACTTATTCCAAATCCTCAACTTTATTGATTATTTATTCAAGATATCGCATTAAATACAAATATGAGGATAAAAATATAAATAATACTGAGTATGCGAAATAGCTGCGACCCTCACGGCAGGTGGTCCAGCCCGAATACAAAGACTTTTGGACATGAACAAGCCGCGTCACGCATGTAGTAGCTGCGTGGACGCAACTGCTTCCTGGTCGCAACTACCTTCTAAACGGTGTTCTTTTTGTTAACAGTGATTTAACACAACTCAGAAATGCTCAGAGATGGGCAAAATGACGTTTAACCAATTACCAAAAACTAACTAAATACTAGGTGAGATTTTTAACAAATAAATGACTAAAAATGAAAAGAGAAAGTTTAAATGATTACCTTACCCTCAGATTCGAGGATTGCATACACTTTGATTGATTTAGGTACACTGCTTTATGATTCCAGAGGTGTTTGTTATCAAGTTCTTGGAAAATAAACGTTTCTTTTTTCCTTTTCTCTCTTTTGCTCTTTTTATGTTTCCTCTTTTTTTGGTGTTTTAATTTTCATTTTAATTTTCAATCTATATATCTAATGGCTTGATCTTCCTCAAGGTTACTCACTTGAGTTCTTGGGGAAGAAACCCTAGCCGTAAATCAAAAATCTCTACTTAAAATATTGAAGTCTAGAGAAAATGAGAGAAAAGTGTAAAAAAGTCTCGTTTTTGCTGTAAAATGTTGTATTTATATGGCTAGGGCAACAGAGCAGTCGTGTCATGCAGGTAAAAGCTGCGCGACGCATCCACAAGTTGCGTGACGTAGCCATAAGCCGCGTAACGCAACTTACTTTTCGTACAGTTGCCGCGTATCCATACAAACAGTGCAGGCCATTGCACGGGCGCGCGCCAGAAGTGTCAGTCCTGTTAGAGCTCCTGTTAGAGCTTGCGTGACCGCAGCTAAGAGTGCCGTCAACCAAAGGTATTTTAGCTGCGTGACACACACTAACACTGGTCAGGCACCTTTGGGCGGTTTGGTTCAAATTTGTGGTTCAAAACACTTCTGGTTCATCGTTGATACCTTATCCCTTGTCTCATATCATCATCGGTCCAGGTGGAGGCAAAAAATCACGCGTCACACTTTAATCAATTAATTGTATAAAACGATTTAATGTTAAAGTGGTTCTATTGACGTGACTTTTAAATCAGGTAATCACTTCCCGAAGCTCGGTTTGAATCGGCTTAGAAAGATGCTGAATCAATCATCTGGTCACCTCCTAAGCTCGGTTTGAATCAGCTTGCGTCGGTTTCCAATCCAACATGTGAATGACTTCAAAGCTCGATTTGATCGGCTTGGAATGACACCTTCGGGGCTCGGTTGATCGGCGCTGAAGGACTTTGAATATTTGGTCACCTCTTCAGGTCGGTTTTGAATCGGCTTCGTCGCGGCTTCGTCGGTTTCCATGGAATCTGAAGAGACATCCTTGAAGCTCGGTTTGATCGGCTCAAAAGATGTTGATTTGATAACAAAGTCTTCGAATCTCGGTTTGATCGGCTTGAAGATCTTTGATCTGGCCACCTTCTCAGCTCGGTTTGGTCGGCTTTGTCGGCTCCATTCGGTTTAAAAAAGGCATCCTCGAGGCTCAGTTTGATAGGCCCGAGAGATGTCGGTTTTATCCTGGTCAACTTCGCAATTCATCATCATCGACCGGGGGGAAAATTTCAAACAGCTTTGCAATGCACCATCACTGTTTTGAAATGGAAATTGTTCTGATTAACTTTCGTAAATGCACCATCACTAATCAGAGGACCTATCGGCCTTCGAAAAAGCCATACAACCGGTTGGCCTGGAAAAAATTGTTCATAAAAAGAAAAGCAATATCCGTGTGCAAACGAACCTTTTGCCTTTTGTTAGAAAATATTGGAAGGAACGTCATACGTTCCCCTGCAAAGATTCACATTAAGGCAAAAGGTTATATTTTTGCCCCCAGTCCGGAATTTCGGCCTAGGACCAAAAATATCCACTTCTACAGGCAAAAATTTCGGTATAAAAGCTTTAACAAAAATTTGTTATCTGCATAAAATTTGTTATCTGCATTCCCAAGTATAATTTTTATGATATAGTGGTTGAAAGAAAACTTACCTGAGGGTAATCTGGCAATTTGATGCTCCTACCCCCTGTGCAGTGAGTAGACAAAAATTGCTAAAGTGTACGGGCCGCACATCGGCGTCAAATTGCCGAAGTGGACCATTATGGGCTTTAAAATGAACCGCACGGGCCTGTTGGTCTCGGAAAGAGGTAACGGGCCCAATACTCTTCTTGAGCTTGGAAGAATGGGCCTTGGCCCAACTTGCTCACTATAAGTAACGTCTATTCTTAATCGATTCAGTTTCACTTATCATAAACCCTAAGAAATAAACCCTAAGAAATTGAGAATTCTCTGAACTTTCAACCGAAAAGATGTCTCAGATTTCAGAAATCCTTGCTTCTGCTTACACTCCTGAGATGGAGATTCTCGAGGCCTTACTCGATATTCCGACGTTCGATGGCGAACCGGTGCCGGTGAGCCGGAATCCGTTGACCCTCGGGACACGACCGCTGCAGCTTTTGCTGTTGCCGGGTACGGAGTTCCCGGTCAGATATGAGACGAGCCGGATGCGCGGCTTTCAATCATAGGTAAGTAAACAATTTTCTTTCACTTTTTGTTTTTTACTGCTTTTGATCCATAGTTGTAATCCATAGTTTGTAGCAATAGGAACTAAACGTTTTGAAGTTTATTGCCTGCCATCAACAGTCGCCGTCAACGCAGGTAGGAGTTGCGTGGCGCGGCTGTTTTTCCCATGAACAGTTGCGTGACGCAGCTGTACTGAATGAATAGTTGCGTGACGCAACTGTTCGGAGGCGCAAGAAACCCTAGCTTGCCTTGAACCTTAGAATCGACCCTCTTTTATTGCATTAAAACTTGATTTGTTGAAACACTTTATTTGTTGGTAAGCTGCTAGGCGACTTTGATTTTGCTCTGAAAATTGTATGAAAACAACACAAAACATAGTGAAATTAGGTTGAATACACAAACATAGTGAAATTAGGTTGAAATTAAATCATTGCGTACCTTCGACAGTTGCATCACGCAACTGTTCTTTGGAAGAACAGTTGCGTGACGCGACTGTTCGTCAATGAGTAAGAGTCTTGAATAGTTGCGTGACGCAACTAGCGAGATGCGTGGCGCAACTTCGTGGTTGCGTGACGCATCTGTTCTTAGGGCAACTTATTTCAAATAGTTGCGTGATGCATCTATGGAGTGGCGTGGCACGGGTGCTGAGATGCTCTACGCAGCCGTGTGGTCGCGTGACGCGGCTTTGTAGTTGTGTGACGCAGCTACGGTTCAAACCGTTTTGGTCTTTTTTCATTTTTCTTGCCATCATATAAGAAGATAAACAATTGTTAGTATGTATTTATTGAAATTGAAAATTTTTCTTACAGGTTAATCTGGGCAAGGCCCGCTCGAGTGGATCGGCCACCGATGCTTCCGCTTTCTGGGATTTACCGGACCCTCCTATGCGAGCCCGGGTCGTTGCTACTGGGTTCAGGGATTACGCCGCAGGATTGCATCGCACCCAACCTCGTTTCCTGCCCGCTATGCGATATGCATTGATGGAGCGGTGGAACGACTGCACACACACTTTCGTGTTCGGGTTCAGTGAGATGACCCTCACACCCGTGGACTATGTCCCCCCGGTGGACTATGTTGCGTATCACTGGTCTACGCTCACTGGCCCGGCTCCTCCACTGGATGCTCCGGTATCAGACGGCCCAACTCTCTCCGGGGCCCAGCTAGTCCATTCCTTGCTCCGGTGTCACCTCACAGACTCGGTACAACCGTGGCAAGGGATGTAATGTCGCTACTAGATGGTCTTCCGGTTCTGGCCGAGAGGATCAGGACCCGTTTGGAGGCTTGGAGGGAGTTGCCGGAGGAGGCCCGACCTCTGCGGCTCCTGCGTATAACTCGGGAGGAGAGGGACCAGGATGCTCGGTCCTTCTTGTTCTACATTTATTCGTCCCAACTGCTGTGCACCTCCCAGAATAAGGGAGATCCGGCGGTGCTGGGCATTGTCTGCGGGACCCTGAGCCAAGGTCGGGTCCTTTTCGACTGGGCCACACTTCGGTTTGGCTCATCTCTATCAAACGGTCTGGATGTCCTTGGACCGTGGTAGCGGTGAGTCGCAACTGGCTTGTTTCATGCCGGCCTTTGGAGTAACATTCTTTCACTCTTCACCTTTTTAATTCGTCATTCTCAAACTGTTCAACCTAAACTGATGTCATTTCTGTCTCTGTTGCAAGGTATTGGTCTTATGAGTACTGTATCTATCCGGGCAGTCCGAGTGGCGACTCTCCGGTCGAGTCTAGGAGGATCCCTCGCTACTTGGCCCACTGCCATCACACTTATGCCAGTGGCGAGGATCCCGAGCATTGGCGGAGCTTCCTTAACGACCGGGAGCTGTCCGATGTAAGTACAAACGAAACCTCTGAACGCTTAGCTTAGCTTTTTCTCTTTTTTGAATGCACACCGACCACTGACTTCTTATTCTTTTGCAGCTGTTCCTGACTCCTTAGGATTGCGGGGCCTGGAGGACCTACCCGGGCCGGGAGGTGGCTGAGTTGCACACCCGGTCGAGGCGGTCGAGGCTGCTGATGCGAGGATACTGGGCCGACCGGCCGACCGGTACTTCCTAGGAGAGAGAGTTTTTGACACTCCGGTAGCTCCAGCACGGCGGAGGGTGCCTCATGCCCCTCCTCGGCATATGTGTATGCTGGAGGGTTTGACCTCGGAGGGCCTGGAGATGGAGTACAGAGGTTTTTCGGCGAACGATTTCTTGTCCGTCGGTGACTTTCCCTCTTACTTCGTCTCTCGGATGCAGGCGCGGCTCCCCGAGGTTCTTGAGTATACACAGGTAACTTTTCCGATCTTCTGTCTTATTTGCTTTCCTTATTGCTTTCACTGTTTCAGAACACTGATACCATCATTTCCTCTGTAACTTAATGCAGGAGCGAAAGACGCATAAGACTGCGGCCCACTACCGAGCAGAGGGAGCAGAGGCAGCGGCTGAGGCAGGTGGCGTAGCTGCTCCGGCTGGACCGGCCAGTGTAGTACTGGGAGACGTCCCGTTCCCACCGAGTATGGAGGTAGTGTTGGATCTTAGTCTAGGTTTGGGATCTGGCATCGTTATTCCTGCTGATCTCCGGCAGGCTCCTCCTCCGGTGCAGCTGGACCCTGAGCACGGTACACATGTAAGTCATAAACCGAATATACAAAGTTAGAAGCATTTTACCTGAGTAACCTTTTAATGGATGTTTAATGGATGTTCCTTGTTTGCAGGTGCCGGCCCAGAGATATCAGGAGATCTGCCAGCGGTTCGGGTTTGCCCAGTCCTACATTGGTCGGCTGTACTCCGAGCGGCATGAGTTGGTATGAATTTTACACGCATTTACCTTTTTGCTTCTTATTATTTGGTAAACTTTCTTGCACATGTCTGCTTTTACAGGAGCTGGAGAACGGGAGACTGCGGAGGCATCAGTCCCGTCATTCTAGCACCGTGAGTCGACTCCAGGCAGAGGTAGAGCGGCTTCGGACGAAGCTGGAGGTTGAGGGCATCTCGCTCGATTCTTCTGAGGAGGATGAGGACGGCTCTTCTTCCGATGAGGCGCCACCGTCTCCATCTCCTTCGGCTGCTGCTCTCCATCTCCTTCGGCTGCTGCTGGTCTTGATACGGATCCACTATACAACCACCTTGAAAAGCTCAGGGAACAAGGACGCACACACTTAATGGCATCCATTGGCACTTCCCTAGTGGTCCAAAATTACCAAGGAGCCGTGCCAAAGAAGTATGGAGCAACCATGTCCTTATACATTTAAGGGCAAAAATCACACAAGAGCTCCATGACCTTCTTTCAACAAATGCTATGAAGAACTTGAAGAAAAAACCTAAAGAGCTCCATGACCTTACTTTCAACAAATGCTATGAAGAACTTGAAGAAACACCTAAGTTTCTCACATTAATAGAAGCACATGTTGAGTTGATAAGCACGCCCATGCCAACTAGCACGCCCCAAGCCGTGCACTTCTCTGCCTCTCGCGAGGAACACTCATCCATGCGCGCACGCACATGCCAACTAGCACGCCCCAAGCCATGCACTTCTCTGCCTCTCGCGAGGAACACTCATCCATGCACGCACTCCCGTGCCAATTAGCACGCCCCAGGCCGTGCACTTCTCTGCCTCTCGCGAAGGAAGTCATACAATGCGCGCACGCCCGTGCGCCTTAGCACGCCCTGGACCGTGCAACTACGTGCACTCCCTGCCTCTCATTAATTTTAAAAAGTTAGTTATTTTCTGAAGTTTTGCTTTGTTATGGGTTGGTCCTCCATATTTCAACCACTTGTTAGTTAGCTTATTTGATTAGATTTAGTCAATCTTTAAGTGGATTTTGGATTAGATTCAAATCCTTAGTTGTTATGATTTTGGTTAGTCAACTCCTTAAGTTGGTTTAGATTTGCTAAATCCTACTCCTTAGCTAACTCTAAATCCTTTAGGATCTGGACCTCTTAGATTAGTATAAATAAGCCTTTGTTATTTTGTAATTATTCAATCAATCATTCATGAATTAAGACTACTTCTTCATGGTGTTCATGTTTTTAGAGAGTGTGAGATTGCATTCTTCTAATTGCATCAAGAATCAAGGTAAACTTATCAATTCTTTGTAGCGTTTATCTTATTCTTTTTCTCTATTATTGGTGTTCTTGCTTCTTTAAGCTTTGGGTGCCATATAGAGGGGTTTAGTTTGATCTTGGATCTCTTCCAAAACTTGTCATTGAGTTCATGAAATTTATTTTCATTGGGTTCCGCGTCAGGCAGAAGCTTGCACGGCCTGGGGCGTGCATTCTTATTTATCTTAGCTCTAGGATTTGTGTTTATTTGTTTTCTTATTCTTATTGTTCTTGTGTTTGTTTTTCTTCTTCATCTTGTTTCTTTTGTGTTGTTTTCTTTTGTTTAGTTTCAATTCATTTTTGCTTTAATTAAATT
>NW_023591166.1:0-20062 GCF_014843425.1 Jatropha curcas | reverse complement strand
AAAAAAAAAAAAAAAAAAAAAAAAAAAAAAAGAAAAAAAGGGGAAAAGAAGAAAATTACCCTTTGGCTTCAGGTTTACCCGTAGACCATTGCCAACCACCGTCGGATCTCCCTTATTCTAGGAGGTGCACAAGCAGCTGGGATGAAAATAATGGTAGAACAAGAAGGACCGAGCAGTCTGGCCCCTCGCCTCCGAGTGTACCCAGAGCCGGCAGGTCGGGCCTCCTCCGGCAACTCTCCAGCCTCCAAACGGGTTCCTGATCCTCTCGCCCAGAAACTCGGAGACCATCTCGTAGGACATAACATCCCTACACGGTGTACGAGTCTGTGAGGTGACACCGAGCAAGGACGGACCAACTGGGCCCGAAGTGGCCGTCTGATACCGAGCATCTAGTGGGGAGCCGGGCTAGTGAAACGTAGACCATGATCGCAGCATAATCAACGGTGTGAGGGTATCGTCACCGAACCCAGAGACAAAAAGTGTGTGTGCAGTCCGTTCCAACCCCGCTCCATCAATGCATATCGCATAGCGGGCGGGAACGGAGGCTGGATGCGATGGCATTCCCTGCGGCGTAATCCCGACCCAGCATGCAACGACCCAGGCTCGCATAGGAGGGTCCAGTAAATCCCAGAAAAGCGGAAAGCATAGTTGGCAATCCCCTGAGCGGGCCTTGCCAGATTAACTTGTAAGAAAAATTTTTTCAATTTTCCAATAATACAATATTAAACAATTTGTTTATTCTTTATATGGCAGGAAAAATGAAGAAAAAAGGCCAAAAACGGTTTGAAACCCATAGCTGCGTCACGGCAACTACAAAACGCGTCACGCGCACACGGCACGTTCCAACGTCGCTTCGCCCAAGTTGCGCACCTAGAAGCCACGGCTGCGTAGCGCATCTCAGCACCGTGCCACGCATCTCGCTAGCTGCGTCACGAACTGTTCAAAGACTCCTACTCTTTGACGAACAAGTTCCGCGTCACGCAACTGTTCTTCCAAAGAACAAGCTTGCGTGATGCAAACTGTCGAAGGATACGCTGTGATTCAATTTCAACCCAATTTCACTATGTTTGTGTTGTTTTCATACAATTTTCCAGAGCCAAAATCAAAGTCGCCTAGAGCTACCAACAATCAAAGTGTCCAACAAATCAAGTTTTAATGCAATAAAAGAGGATACAATTCTAAGGTTCAAGGCAAGCTAGGGTTTTCTTGGCGATCGAACAGTTGTGTTTATGCACTGTTCATTCAAGACAGCTGCGTCACGACAACTGTTCATGGAAGAACAGTCACGCCACGCAACTCCTTACCTGCGTGATCGACTGTTGACACAGGCATAAACTTCAAACGGTAGTCCTATTGCTACAACTATGGATCAAAGCATAAAAACAAAATTGAAAGAAATTTTTTTTTACTTTACTTCGGATTGGGAAGTTCGCGCATCCGCTCGTCTCATATCTGACTGGGAACTCCGTACCCGACAACGGCAGAAAGCTGCAGCGGTCCCGTGTCCCAGGGGTCAATGGATTCCAAGCTCACCTGCCACCGGTTTGCCATCGAACGTCGAAATAATTCGGGTAAGGGCCCCGAGAACCTCCCATCTCAGGGGTGTAAGCAGAAGCGGGATTTCTGAAATTTTGAGACAATCTTTTCGGTTGAAAGTTCAGAGAATTCTCATTGCTTAGGGTTTGTGCAGTGAAACCTGAATCGATTAAGAATAGACGTTACTTATAGTGAGCAAGTTGGGCCCAGGCCTCATTCTTCCAAGCCGCATTCTTCTAAGAAGAGTATTAGGGCCCGTTACCCTCCTTTCCGAGAGCCAACAAGCCCGTTGCGGTTATTTTAAAGCCTATAATGGTCCCACTTCGACAATTTTGAACGTCGATGTACGGCGTACACTTCAGTATTTTTGTCTACTCACCGCAACAGGGGGGGAGAGCATCAAATTGCCAAATTACCCTCAGGTAAGTTTTCTCTTTCAACCACTATAATCATAAAAGTTATACTTGGGAATGTAAGATAACAAATTTTTTGTTAAATCCTTTTATACCGAAATTTTTGCTAAAGTGGATTATTTTTGGTCCTGGCCCGAAATTCCGGACTGGGGGCAAAAATATAACCTTTTAGCCTTAATGTGATCTTTGCAGGGGAACGTATGGCGTTCAATTATTTTCCTAACAAAAAGGCAAGGTTCGTTTGGCACACGGATATTGCTTTTCTTTTTATAACAATTTTTCAGGCCACAGGTGATGGTTTTTTCAAAGCCGATAGGGTCCCTTCTGATTAGTGATGGTGCATTGCGAAGTTAATCAGAACCAATTTCAAAACAGTGTGGTGCATTGGTAAGCTGTTTGAAATTTTCCCCCCGGTCCGATGATGATGAATTGCGAAAGTGACCAGGTAAACCGACATCTTTCGAGCCCCGATTCAAACCGGGCTCGAGGATGCCTTTTCTAAACCGCTGAGCCAGACAATTATGCCGCACCAAACCGAGTTGAGAAGGGTGGCCCAGGATCAAAAGCCTCTTTCAATGCCGATCAAACCGAGCTTCGAAGACTTTTGTATATTCAGAGATCAACATCTTTGAGCCGATCCAAACCGAGCTTCGAGGATGCCTCTATCAGGATTCCAGGAAACTGACAAAGCAGATCAAAACTGAGCTAGAAGGGTGACCAAACATATCATAAGACGTCCGTTCAAGACCGATCAAACCGGACCCCGAAGGGTGTCTTCCAAGTCGATCAAAAACCGAGCTTGAAGTCATTCAACATGTTTGGATGGAAACCGACGAAGCCCAAATCAACTGAGCTTAGAAGGTGATCAGATGTGATTTAGCTCTTTCCGAAGCTGATACAAACCGAGCTTTCGGAGACCGATTACCTGATAAAGACGCGTCAAATAGACCATTTTAACATTAATCGTTTAATACTAATTAATGAATAAAATGGGAGGCAAACTGTTGACGCGTGATTTATGCCTCCATCTGACCCGATGAATGATATGAGGACAAGGGGATAAGGTATCATATAAACCAGAAGTGTTTTTGAACCAAAAATTGAAAATCAAACCGCCCAAAGGGAGCCTGACCCGGTTAGGGTTGCGTTCACGCAGTAGTACCTGCGTGACGGCACCCTTAGCACGCCACGCAGCTCCTAACAGGGCTTGACACCTCTGGCGCGCGCCCCGTGCAACGGCCTGCAACTGTTTGTAATGGATACGCGGCAAAACTGTATGAAAAAAGTAAGTCGGTCACGCAAGCTTACGGGTGCGTCACGCAGCTTGTACCCGCGGTGACGCGACTGCTCTGTTTACTAGCCATATAATACTACATTTTACAGCAAATGGGACTCTTTTTGAACATTTTGTTGCTCTCATTTCCTTCTTGAAAAGATACCTTTGAGATAAGTTTTGGATTAACGACCAGAGCTTTTCTCAGAATCAACGAGTAAACTTGAGGAAGATCAGGTCATAGATATCTCAAGGTTTAAGTCAAAAAATACAAAAGGACATAAAGAGGAAAAAGAGAGAAAAAGAAAGAAAAAAAAAGAAAAACGATTTATTTTTGTGAAAAAAGTTGGGTGATCACGCTTCTGGGATCGTGAAAAATTATAACCAGTGTATGCAATCCTCAAATCTGAGGGCTAGGTTAACGATTTAACTTTTTCTCTTTTTTCATTTCTAGTATTCTATCTTTTAAAAATCTCAATTTTCATAGTGGTTTAGTTGACCTGATTATTGATAAACGTAAGTTTTGCCCATTGTTTGAACATTCCGTGTTCGTTTTAATCGCTTTTAATAAAAAGACCACGTAGAAAGAGTTAGTTGAAAAGGTAGTTGCGGACCAGAGCACCGCGTCACGTAGCTACTAACCTGCGGTGACGCGGAACTGTTTCACGTCCAAAAGCCCTTAGCCCGGATTGGACCACCTGCGTGACACAGCTGTTCGTGCGCTGCAGTTAATATTTTTGTTTTAATATTTGTATTTAACGTTTCAACTGTAAATTTAAATAATCAATAATGTTCTGAAATATTTTGAATGAAACCATGAACAGCTCCGTCAACGCGACTGTTTCCTTCATAGAACAAGCTGCGTGAACGCAACTGTTCTAGTCTACAGGACCATAAACCCAGAGTTCCGTTCACGCGACTATTCTTCATAGAAACAAGCTTGCGTGAGCAACTATTTGCAAATCCCAGGAATAAAAGATTAAGATGTTGCCGCCACGCGACTGTTCTTCATAGAACACCGCGTGACGCAACTGCCTTCCAGCTCCAGGTTTTTTTTTTATTTTATTATTTTTGCCTTAATTTCACTTTATTAAATAAAATTTCTAAAGCTTAATCCAGGAATAATCAACAATGGGTAATGAAATTTTTAATCAAATAAGTCAATTATCTATTGTGATTATGGATTTGAGATTTAATATTTGTTATCTCCTTTTGATTAATATTAATTAAATCCGGTTTGTGCCCGCCTTTAACCATAAGGCAAGAGCGGTCCTTTTAATTTTAATTTGATGATGTATGGTGGATGTAATGATGGATGTGATGTTTTATTTATGAAATGATGCAATGGATGAGTTTACCTTGGGATACAATTAAATAATTTTCCACATAGGAACTCGATCGATTTAATTCGGGTTTGGGTTTAAATAATTGGCTTTTTCTAAAATAAAATTCAATTAAGATAATCGTAAGGTTTAAAAGAGGCCGATTTTTTCGGGCGTCGGCTTTTCCAACGGGCCGACGTACTAATTCCCTTACCTGAATCGTACTCGGTAGGCCTGAACCAGTTTTCTTTCAAAATAATTTGGCCTTAAATAAAATTGGGTTAAATGAAGTCACTTTTATAAAATAAAATTGGGAAACGGGTCCATTGGGCCGAAATAATGGGTGGCAATAAAAATGATTTATAAGACCGATTTATCGCACCTCGGGTCATATCCAAAAAAGTTTTTAATTCACCTCTTTTTCAAAACAAAATAAAAACCAAATAAAATCAAATACCGATTTTCACGTTTACGGGGTAAAACACAACTAAGAGTGCGTCACCGCAGGTAGTAGTGCGTGACGCAAACCCTAAACGTGGGCCATGGCTCCTTTGGCCGATTTGAATTCAGATTTTGGTTTAAACACTTCTGGTTAATCGTGAAACCTTAATCCTTTATCCTCATAATCATCATCGGGTCAGGTGGGGCATAAATTACGCGTCAACAGCAGCTTGCATCTAAAGTGATTTTATGTTAGGAGATAAATGCATTAATAGAAAGTTTGTACCTGTAACTAGTTGGCAAACTGTGATGTGGGCACTTTCTCAGCAAGTCCTTGAATCTTTCTCCAAACTTCATACAAGCTTTCTTGATCATGGTGAAGCAAATGTCATATCTCATTGCGTAGTTTTGTGTCTTTAAAGATGGGAAAGAATTTTGCTAAAAACCTTTGGGCTATTCTTCCTATGTTGTGAAACTTCCAGCGGGGGCATGACTGTAACCAAGATCGTGCTTTGTCCCCTAAAGTGAAAGGGAAAAGTCTCCAGTTTATGGCATCTTCAGAAACCCGTTCTTTTTGAAAAGGTGGTCGCAAATTTTTCAGGAAATTTGTGATATGGAGTGTTAGGATCTTCACTAGGCAACCCAATATTGGATTGAGGTGGAAAGCATTTGGATTAATTGTGGGTTTGATTTCAAAATTATTAGCTTCCACTCCCGAGGTCTTGGTATATACCGAGGTTGGTACCCAATTAAGATTAGGTGTTGTGTAGTCCTCGCAAGGTGCGGAACCGATGTTTGAAGTGGAGGTCCGTCTTCTATTTCGCTTTCCGGTTGACCATGTCCTGCTTAATTGTTCGGTGGTTTTAATTTCACGGTGCCTCTTATTTGCAAGTGTTTGTTTCCTACGATAAAGTTCTTCATTTCTGGAAATCAAAACACTAAAGGTTCAGTCCTACCTGAAATCTTCTTTGCATAACACACCTGATAATTCTTTAAAAGAAAATTTTAATTAAAATAAAAATAATTTCTAAATTAACAATAGATAAATTAGTATTGATATTGATAATGTCAACCGGCAACGGGTGCTAAAAACTTGACAGTGATTTTCCGCAATGTAACGAAATCGCAACAAGTAATGATAGAAGTGAGAAAAAGTATCGTTCCACAGAGATTGTATATCAAGTACCCAAATTATGTTAACCTATTATTATTTAAACGACAAATAGAGAGATTTGATTATAAAAAAAATATATAAAATTCGAAAAATAAAACGAAAGAAATCAACAATTAAAAATTTAGATGAAAAGAGATCAAGGATTAAAACTACTAGGGATATTGAATTTCAACCTTAATTATATCCATTTATTTTAATTAGTTTGTTAATCAATTTTAATTGTTCAAGTAGGGGAAACAACCTAAAATGTCATAACAGCTCTCCGGATGTTTGTTAGCTATTCTAATCCAGTTCTAATTACCTATCTTCAATACGCAAATCAAACATGATATTAAATCATTAAAGTTTTATGGTTTTGTTTTGGAAATTCATAAACCCAGGTCAATTAACTTATGAAAACCCCCTGAGTCAAACCCTATAACTTCCGCATCAAGTTATTATTCTCATGTAATTTATTACCTTTTTCGTATCAAAAATCGTTCTTTTATCCGATAAGTGATTAAATGATAAATAAATCCAGGGGATAAACTCTGCCTGGAAGCTTTAAGTTCAACCAATAAATTATAGGCAAGAACAAGGAAAAGCAAAATCTAATATTATAAATTGGAATCGAATTACAGCTACATCAAATCCCTAATATGAGAGTTTTAGCTTGACATAGTAATTAATAAAAAATCAATAATGCTTGAATAAAAGCTTTTCAATAATCATAATGAATAATGAAAAGAGAGCAAAGATTAAGAGTTTTAGAAATAACAACTGCACAATGCTATGTGGATGGCTTTCCTGAATCTTGGCACAAACTTGGAACGCTTGAAAATCTTTGAGAGAGAGACCTATGTAAAAATCCTAGATTCCCTCGATATCTCTACAATGGAATAGCTCCCTCTTTATATAGACCTCCTGGAGGAAAATCTGAGTCCGATTTAGGAAAATAGAATCCTTTATTAAAGTACGGAAATCTTCTTTGGAGATCATAATTGATTAGGCCTTGGAATTTCTTCTTAATTGGACTCTTCTCTTTTCCTAAATAGGTTTAAGGTTCTTGTTGTTTTGCATGTTTAGGATATACCTGAGGCGGGCCCATGTGAGAAAAGATTGTCTTTTGCGTTTTTTTAGTTCAAGTCTGATCTGCTTGCGTAGCCGGGCGTGCCATCTAGCAACGGCTTGGGCCCGTTGCTAGAGTCTGGTCTATGAATGATTTAGCACGGGCCGTGTTCTGGCACACTCTCAGAAGAGTCTTTGTGGCACGGGCGCATGGCGCCCTAGCACGGCTCGGGCGTCTAGCTTCTGAACCTTCCAAGATAGATTCCATCACTGGCGTGCTTAGGCAATACGGCCCTGAGGTTCTTTTGGGCATGGGCGGCCATATAGCAACGGGCCTAGCTGTGTAGCCTCTGACTCTCCACTTGATTTCTCTTAAGTTTTTAGCACGGGCGTGTTTATGGCTGCATGGGGCTGGGGTGCTCAGCCTAGTATTTTGCTTGTAATGCTCTTTTCCTGTGGCCAAAACTGTACAATTTTTTCATATCAAAGGTGGATTATGATTCATGGAAGCCTTTGAACAAAAATTAATAATTAAAACGTAAGTAAAAATAAATTAATAGTGATAAAATTTACTAAAAAATTCTTATGATTCAAGGAAGCTTTGAACAAAAATTATAATTAAAACGAAGTAAAAATAAATTAAAGTGATAAAATTTACTAAAATTCTAAATAAAAACTAGACTTAAAATACTGTAAAAATGACACCTATCATTAACCTAGACATGGAAGGTTCTAAATCATGATTATGGTCTCGAACTACCTTTGTAACCACCCACATCCCTGTTCTTCTCAAACTTGCATGCACTCTTGGAGGACAATCTATCCTTTTGCTTGTCCTTTCATCATGTAGTTTTCGAACCTTATCGCAAGTAATAATCTGGTACTTATATGTGCCACCATACTTATATGCCGATTTCTTTGTCACACCAAATCCTTTCAACCTTCCATGTTCTTCGTAAAACTCATACAAAGAGTCAATCAATGGAAAATTCATTCCTTGTTTTGATCCTTTATCAATGCATCGCAAATCAACTTTTAATCCACCAAAATCGTATTATCCGCCTTGTTAACACTTTCTTGTTCAATAACTAATTCCACAACTTCATTTTCTAGTTTCATCATGTAGTTTTCGATACGTATCACAAGTAATAACCTGGTACTTATATGTACCACCATACTTATATGCTGATTTCTTTGTCACACCAAATCCTTTCAGCCTTCCATGCTCTTCGTAAAACTCATACAAAGATTCAATCAATGGAAAATTCATTCCTTGTTTCGATCCTTATAATGCATCGTAAATCAACTTTTAATCCACCAAAATCATATTATACGCCTTCGTCAACACTTTCTTGTTCAGTAACTAACTCCACAACTTCATTTTCTAGTTCACTGGATTCTCTAGATAGTTCAAAGTCACTCTCATTGTCGCTACTACCAAATAGTTGTTGTATTAAACATTTTCTTCTAGTATAAAGTCCATCATAAGCTTCAATAATTCAAGCTTCTATAATTTAGCTTCTATAGTTTCACCTCTGTTGATTTGATTCCTTTACTTTACAAAGTGCTCTTTTGCTTCTACATTAATTTCCAATTCAAAATAACAATGAACTTTTTCAGATCATATATATATATATATATATATATATCATTACAATAACAGCTATGTGCTATATATAGCCTTCATGTGAATAAAACTTCATATTTTTACTGCCCTTAAATACTTATACGATGACGTTTAGGGCTATTCATTTACTGGGAAAATGCCCATAGGCCTAGACTTTTCTATCATCAACCCAATAACCTAATTTTCAATTTGTTTTCTCAGGACAAAGAGAAATGAGGCCTATAATTAATAGTTCTAGTAATAGTACAAGTAATAAGTATTTTTCACGGTGTTGCCAATACAATCAATAAATATAAAATAGCTTCATAATGGTTTCTCCTAAAACAATTAAAGGACAATATTATATTTCTACCAAAACCTTAAAGTGGTTTTTTTTCCAAAAAGGTGGTTTCCAGATCATAATAAGTCATTCAACACTGCCCTTTGAATAATTTATATAATATGAATTTCATAATTTACATTATTGATTGAACAAAATATAATCAATATTTTACTTACATCAGTATCATTGGCTTCACCAAATTGCATCGGTGGTAATAAAATAAAATAATTAGTTATCCTTCTAAAAAAATTTAGTTATTAGTTAATGAATTAATAATAGAAAAGTTGAGAAGATTCGTCCCAACGCAAGGCTCTGAATTTGCCATGTCAGCATTTCTGACTTCCACGCCAAAATTTCTCCCTCCTCAAAATTTTAAAATATCCGGAAATTTAAAAAAGAAAAACAAAAATCGAAGAGGCTGATAAAAGGAGAACTATCTTGCATTACACGATTCGATTGGGCAGCAGCAGCAACAAGTAATTGATGGCACAATTGCGTTCTACAGTATGCACAGACGGTCTTAAAATTTGGAGTCCATGGTTGAGAGTGGGTGGTTCAACCCAACCAAAGAGCGTCACAAGTTGGTGTTGGAAGCGAAGATCACCTTCTCATGCCTTTCGCAGACTAAGGGTTGCAACCGATGATTCGCCTGTTGCCGATGACTATTATGCTGTTCTTGGTCTGGTAATCATTTATTTCATAATAATAATGTTCAGTTTGTCCGTAAACGTAAAAAAGTAGACAAAATTGATATTTTAGTTGAAAATTTCTGCTAAAATCGATAAAAAAAGGTTCAATTCGCCTTGATCTTTTTATTTATACTGATTGTTGAACAGCTTCCAGATGCTACGCCAGAGCAGATTAAGAAAGCATATTATAATTGCATGAAAGAATGTCATCCAGATTTGAGTGGAAATGATCCCCAAACTAATAATTTCTGCATGTTCATTAATGAAGTCTATGCTGTGAGTTTTTTTATTTCATTTCTAATCCAAACTCTTATTTTATTATGTTACTAATTTCTTGTATTTTAAACTAATTTGTTATGTGTGATATAATTGCATTGCAGGTTTTAAGTGATCCTGTGCAGCGCATGGTTTATGATGAAATTCATGGCTATGCTTTGACGGCAATTAATCCTTTCTTGGATGATTCCGCTCCAAGGGATCTTGCATTTGTCGATGAGTTTAGCTGCATAGGTCTCTTTTTTAATTCTAGAAACTATTTTTTAAAATTTTTGCTAAACTAAGCTTGAAGTTGTTCACATGGCTAGTTAAAAAATTAAGCTTGATTTGTTTATTTATTTATTTATTTTTTGTTACACACTGGAAAAATTATCATGATAAAATATTTTATGTGAATATCACACAACTTTGGACCTGGTAATACAAGTCAACCAAAAACAGTTAACGCATTTAGCTTGCCAAGCTTGTAAATTCGGGTCTATTTTTGTCTACGATTAGGTCGGTGGTGGAATTTGAAAACCTTTTTGAAATTACCAAAATAAAGAGTTCCTTTGAAAATATTAAAGTTGAATCTTTTTTATTTTTAATAATTAGCCCTAATAATTAAACTTCAGAACACTCTTATTTATATATATCTACTGCAGGCTGCAAGAATTGTTGCAATGTGGCCCCAGATGTATTTGGACTTGAGGAAGACTTTGGAAGAGCTAGAGTCTACAGCCAGTGTGGAAACACTGAATTAGTGCAACAGGCAATTGAAAGTTGGTATATTTCATAGATATCCTTTGATATGCTCTCTTAACTGGATTGGAAATATTTTTCATCTTCAAACACTTGATTGCAAAAAATGCGGATTTAGGTATTTAAATAAAAGATTTATATACTAATCTGTAAGTTCTTGTCCTTCAGCCCAGTTGATTGTATCCATTGGACTTCTGCAGCACAACTATCTTTGCTTGAGGATGAAATGCGCAGAGTAGAAAGAGTAAATGTAAGGAACACTTTTTACACGCTTTCAACTTCTCACTCTAATAATATTGTGTTCTTATTTTTATATTTCTTTAAGGGAAAAAAAAAAACTCTTACTTGAAAGTTCTTAGTCCTAAGAACAATAGATGCGTGGATAGGATCTCAAGGCATGTTGGTGTCTACTGAGTGTAACACATGGGAACTTGACCAGTTATCTGAGTCTGCAGAGTGGCAGTGATGGTGACTTATCTGTCAACTTTTCCACTGTCACCCAAACAAACCAAACTCTGCCTGATGTAAAGTTGCTAGAGTACAATTAGTCTCTGGATTTGAAATCACTGCTTATATACCTGTTATTAGCCATAATTCACAAGATGATACTATTAATAGGGATAAAATTTTATATTTAGTCATTCTTTTTCCAGCTTTAAATAGGAAAATAATGACAGAAATAACATGATATGCGGCAGGCTCGACTAGTAATTTGTTGATGTTGAATACTGCAGAAATTCCGTTTAATTTCTGTACATATAGCAACTTTCTCTTTTATGGTACTTGTGTTTCACTTTTCCATCTCAATGGCTGAAACGTAGGTGTTATGAATGATGATCAGGTTGCACTGATGCTTTCAGGAATGGGATCCAGGTCAGTAGACGTTTTCAGAATGGTAAGAGTTAGCAACATTGACTGTATTTTTACTTTTCATTATTGATTTTGTTGATGCATTTTCCTGTTCAGAATTTCTCATGATGTTGCATTCTGCTTTTCTTAATATCTTATTGCTTAGCAGAGAGAATCAGTCTTATTGATGGAATGAAAAGAAGTCCTCCCATTAACACATAAAAGTTATTTCATTTTACCATTATTCTCACATACTGATTTTACACTTCTTGTGTGGTCAGGCAAGTTCTCGATGGGAGAAAAGGCAAGCAAAAGTCTTGGTAGGATTTCATATCTTTGTTTAGGGTATATTTCACATTTCGTCACTCAAATGAGTTTAATTTGTTATCAAAACTAGAATTTGCTCCAATTTTGTCACTCTAATTTTAGTTCCATATGCTTTTTGGTCCTTATTGCTGTAATTCTGTCAATCCCATTGCCAAACAGTGACTAAATTATATTATTGAATATTGTCATTGTTGGATTTGAATAAGAACAAGTTACAAAGTTTTTAATTTAAATCTAAAATTAGGCTGTAACGTTATATATCCATTGAATATGGTAGAGGATTGACTAAATTGCACCAACAGTGAATAAATTTTAGAGGTAACTAAAGTTGTTTGGAAAATGAAATTTACTGACCAACCTGAACTCAAGCCTAAGTTGAATTGTTTAATTGGACCCCTTTGGTTATTTTTATTTCCTGCAAACATTGCATGTATATTTGCTTGGAATCTCAAATGCTCATTTAGAAAATGGTACACCATAAACTTGCATCCGAAAGTCTCTAACAAATACCTGGAAAATGGAACGTGTTCCTTGTATTTTATTTGCATTCAATTCAGCCTCCAAATTCTTTGCAATTGAATGATTTATATATTCTTATTTGATTTTTAAATTTATAATTATTAGAAATCGTCGAGAATGGTTCTTTCTCAGTTTTATTGATCAAGTGATAGATCCCTTGAAAGTACAATAAAGACTCTTAATTTCTATAGTAATTGGACTCCAACGCAGAGATTTCTACTAATGTAGATCCCTAGATAATAGGAAATAATAATTTGTTCCAAATTTTCATGCAGCTCCTAAATAAACAAACGTTAAAAGATTCTTTTTCTTTACTGTTCTTCTTAGCTTCAGCGTTTGGAAAGCCATCTCTAGTGACTTCCATTTGAAAACTCAAAGCTCGTTAGAGATTGCACCTTTGCACTTGCTGCATTTTCAGTCTGATTAAAGAAAAAAGAAAATCCTGATACTGACTATTTCACTAGACATGTTAAATAAGAATTTCTAATGCCTGCAGGAGAAAGCTAAAATAAGGATGATGAAGCAGAAAGATTCTGATGAAAATGGATCCTACTGGAGTAACACGTGGGACAAGCCAAAGGAGTATACAAATTCAGGTAATTTACGGCTATGATAGAGAGGTGGCAATTTGAGTTGAAAAAACTGTGTTCAATAGTCGTATCAATAACTGAGTTTACCCCTAAACATTTTTAAGTTGATTTAAATAGCCATTTATTGATTTTATGTTTAAGATTGGTCATATTGTGCTACATTTTTCACTATCCAAATTGCAAAACCTACTAAGATAATTAATTTTCTTAGTGGAATTAGTCTTTTGCACTTTGTTTGGAGAGGAGAGAAAGGACAACAGTGGAGGATTGAAAACAAGAGGGGAAAATAATGAAGTATTGCTATTTCATTTTCTTAGTTTTTTTCCACTCTTGTGTTTGGATAGAGGAGGAAAAAGGAGGAAAGAAAGTAGATTCTATTTTCATATTAAATAATGTAATTTTCTCAATTCAACCATTTTTTTCTCTCTCTAACTTAAAAGATTCTAATTTTGTGGGTCTGAGAGGAAAATGGTGCATATTTTCATTCTTTTGATATATTTCTCACATTTAGGAACAACAGGAAAATCCTTTCTCTTGATATTTTTTGCATATATTTTCTTTCCTTGAAAAAAAATCCCTCTTTCTAAACAAAATCTCATTGTCATTGGAGTTCACAGTGTTGGTGCATGATAATGATATTGTCTGTCTTCTTCTTTTCTCAAACCATAGTGATAATTTCATTTGTAACCTTCTAAACAAGAAACTTGTGTACTTCCATCTGTTTGGTTTCCTCTAGTTGATATTCTGTGTCCATCTAAATTTGCGTGCATGCCTCAAATTTAATATGTATGTATAATATATTTATATTGTAAAATATAGAGCAAAGAGAGTTGAGATTCTGTTTATATCCTTCATTCTTATTTATTTATTTATATAAATTTTTGAAAGTTTTATATAATTTACAGTGTTTTAGATGATTAATACAATAATTCAAATCATTAATAGGACCTATTATTAATTTTATTAAAGAGAGCATGTACCAATAGTTATTCAATCCAAGTGAAAAATACACTTGAGCCTTTCATCGAAGGATTCACAAGCCATTAAAATTATTGTCCTTTTTTAAAGAAAATTCAAATTATTACCTTTAGAACAGTGTACTTATTTTTATTGTTTATTTGTATGCAACTCTCTCTCTCTCTCTCTCTCTCTCTCTCTCTCTATATATATATATATATATATTAAAACTTAAAGTGTATTTGCTGGCACCTAGTTTAATCTAAAGCCTAGAGTGTTTTGGTTTGTTGTTGCAGACGAGGAAGTGAAAGAGAGAGCTAAGAGGGCGGCAGCAGCAGCTAGAAGATGGAGGGAGTATTCACGAAAGGGTGTCGATAAGCCTCCGACATTGAAACTTCCAGAGACCATCTCCAATAAGGGACAATGATATTTATTCTCCAGCAGATAATAGAACTGTGTAAAATTCATATTGTACAATTCTCACTCATTTTGTACATATGATTAAAAGAATCTCAAGCTGATTATTAAATTTAAAACAATGATATGATTTTACAGTTAAACTAGGTAGTGATTGTAGTGGATATATTACAATTAGGTAGAGGCCCGCACATTATGTGGATAGATAATAATCCGCCCAACTACATAAATATAAAAGTATTTTGGATCATAGTAGAATAACTCTTCTCAACGTTAAGGCCTGTTTGGTAATATAATTTAAAAGAATCGCAAGCCATTAAATTTAAATAATATATGATTTTTACTGCTTCAGAAGTGTCTAGCAAGTCTTTTTCTTTTTATCTTTCCAGATCAATTTGTGTTCCCGAAGACTAAGAATACATTCGCTTTAGTGGCGGGAGTTAGTTAACGATGTGTGGGCCTAAATTTAGCCCATTTAGGCTAAGAGTTTCGGGCCAGTAAGCAGCAATTAGCCATGGGAAGGAGGCATGTCATAACTGGTGCTTTAATTGCAGGCTAAGAGTTTCGGTTTTTGGGCCTAGGGCCAGTAAGCAGCAATTAGCCATGGGAAGGAGGCATGTCATAACTGGTGCTTTAATTGCAGGCTAAGAGTTTCGGTTTTTGGGCCTAGGGCCAGTAAGCAGCAATTAGCCATGGGAAGGAGGCATGTCATAACTGGTGCTTTAATTGCAGGCTAAGAGTTTCGGTTTTTGGGCCTAGGGCCAGTAAGCAGCAATTAGCCATGGGAAGGAGGCATGTCATAACTGGTGCTTTAATTGCAGGCTAAGAGTTTCGGTTTTTGGGCCTAGGGCCAGTAAGCAGCAATTAGCCATGGGAAGGAGGCATGTCATAACTGGTGCTTTAATTGCAGGCTAAGAGTTTCGGTTTTTGGGCCTAGGGCCAGTAAGCAGCAATTAGCCATGGGAACAGGTAACATCGTTGCTTTTTTCATTGAGGGTTAACTTGTTGTTTTTTTCTTATTTCCCTCCATTATGAGTTCTAGTCGTCAATCCAAAGGTAAGGCCCTTCCTGATTCCTCTAGTTATGAGGACGACCGAATGAGTTTAGAAGAGGATAACCATATTTTAGGGGTGGTGGATTCTGAGTCAGACCCTGAGGATGAAGCCAGTTTGATTCGATAGAGACTGTAAGGGATTCCTTCTTTTGCTCGATGTGGTGACTCATCCTCGGCTTGTCACCCTTGCCTTACTCCTCCTATTCCCTAGCTGCGAGCTGAAACTACACCTGAGTAGTCTTCTGAGCTGAGGAGGAGAAGAAATGCTTCTGCTCGCTCCTGACAAGAGAATGTAAGGGTTAGGGCTTGAGCTCCATCTTGTCTGAGTGTGATTTGGAGGGTATTCACACGCACTATCTTATTCCTAATGAATGCAGAATCAGGGTTCCTCCGTCCGAGATGAGGGCAAACACTGGGTTAGACTAGAAAAACTTGATCATCTACACGGAGAGTTGCCGAGTGGGCGTGCAGTTCCCTCTTTAGGGAATTATCTCCTCCTTTTGCAATGAGTGGGGAGAGACTGTTAGCCAGATTGCTCCGAACAATATTTGTATAATATTGAGTGCTGATAACATAGCTCGGTAAGAAGGTTTCTTACTCAACATGCATCAATTGGATGTCATGTTCAACTTTGTTTGGAGAGGGGTTGAGGACCACCCTCATCTTACTACTCGAAAGGATTGCAATTTATTGCCCCTAAAGAGCTTGTCCATTAAAGGCAAATGGAAAGAGAATTACTTTCTTATCGGTCACTTAAGGGGCTTTAGGATACCCTTCAATTGGAGTCGAGGGGCTCCCCAATTACAGCATCCTCGAGTCTTAACTACCATTGAGGCTAGGCAGGTTAAGGCCTTGAAGCCTCATGCTCTAAATCCTCCTCCCCTTGTACCTTTGCTAGATTCTAACATCCTTTTGGGGCCAAAATTCGGGCTTTAAATAGGAGGGGCACACAGGAAGTTGAGGGTGAGTCGGGTCCTTATTGTTCTCACGTTCTATTATTGACTTTTCTATTTAACTTTTTTCTTTTTTGTAGAAATGCCTCCAAAACTTTCCAAGAAGATCAGGACGCGTCTGGCTACAGACCGGGATCATCTGGTAACTGCTAGGACTATACAAAGTCTTGGGGGAGGTTCGGGATCTCAGCGATCCAGCGTTAGGCATCAGGAAGAGGTGGTGATTGTATCGCCCATTCACGTTCCTGCTACCGAACAGCCTCTGCCCGAGCTTCCTAGGTTGCCCGCTCCTATTTTCTTCAATTCTTCCCTCCACTAGTCAGAAGACTGCTGAGCCTCAGAGGAGAAACAAGGGGTAGTGGGGGTACCGATAAGGAGCCTTACTCTCCTTTATCTGAGAAAGGGTTGGAGCTGCGTACTATTGTGAGAAAAGAGCATGGTGTGAATACTCAAATTTTGAGGCTCAAAAAGCCTATTTTCCCGTACTGCAAATAGTCCGGCCGGACCGGAGGCCGTTCAAAAAAGTTCACCGAAAGTATGCCAATATGGTACTTAGAACGTCTAGAAAATTACGAGGATCGCAGAACTGGTCCCGAAATATTTTTTGGAGGTATGGAACTCTCGAAAAAGGTTTTTGAACGTAAGACCCACAAGCCCGCCGGCCACGGCAGTGCCTGCCGCCTGCCTCGGCGGCGGCGGAGGCCGGACACGGCGGCGACGGCCGGACACGGCGGCAACGGCCGCTGGACATGGCGGCAGCTGCCGCCCTCCAGCCCGGGTTTTCCCTATAAATATAGCCCCGGTTCCACAGTTTTACTCACTCAGTCTGTGTTGACGGACGCTCCTTCTCCCCTACGCTCCTTGCGGTTCTTTTACTGTTTTTCTGCATTTAGTGTAGGCTTCTCTTCGAAAAAGGTTTTTGAACGTAAGACCCACAAGCCCGCCGGCCACGGCAGTGCCTGCCGGCCTGCCTCGGCGGCGGCGGAGGCCGGACACGGCGGCGACGGCCCGGACACGGCGGCAAACGGCCGCTGGACATAGGCGGCAGCTGCCCAGGCCCCAGCCCGGGTTTTCCCTATAAATAATAGCCCCCGGTTTCCACAGTTTACTCACTCAGTCCCTGTGTTGACGACGCTCCTTCTCCCCTACGCTCCTTGCGGTTCTTTTTAACTGTTTTTCTGCATTTAGTGTAGGCTCTTTTATTAACTCTGCCGTTGTGATATTTTGGCCACTTAAATTAATTAATTCTAATTAATTTATTCCCCAAACGAAGGAAGCTTATTTGGAATTTTCAAGCTGAAGCTAAGAAAGCGGGCCGATGACTGAACTCAGGTAATAACAAACACTGCTCATTTAATTTTAGCATTTCATGCATAATTCCTTCTTCTACTCCATTCGAATTAAACTGCTGCATCATGCATTCATGTCCAATCAAATAGGCAATACTCCTTTTTTATTAAATAATGATTAGCTTAAATGCAGGTTTTTATTTCAGGAATATTCGGTTTATATCACTCGTGGACTATAATATTCGAACAGTCCGGCTTAAGTGGCTAAAAGCCTTAAATCACTCATTTTTGGCGACAATCGCCCAATCAACACTTTTGGCAAACAAATTGCCTAAATCAACTCATTTTGGCTAAAACCCTGCAAATAATCAATTTTGGCGACAATCGCCTAAATCACATCAACTTTTGGCAACAAGTTGCCTAAATCAATCTTTTTGGCTAAAAGCGTTAAATCAACACTTTTGGCAACAAACGCCTAAAACAGAAAATCAATCAATTCTTCGGCAAAATGCCTAAACAAAATGCACGAAGCATACACACACTCATGCATTAAGCATACCCACATTCGCCTAAATCACTCAAAAACGTCTGGCAACAAATTTGCCTAATCAATCTTTTTGGCTAAAAACGCCTTAATCAACCACTTTTGGCAAAACCGCCTAATCAAATTCAATCCAATTTTTTGGCAAAAATGCTTAACAAATGCACGAAGCATACACACACTCATGCATTAAAGCCAATACCATTCAAAGCCTTGTCAATGGCCTATGGAACTACGTCGACTTTTGATCTCCATTCAAACGGAAGTACGTAGGCACGTTTGGGATTTAACCCGAGCGGCAGTCGACTCACTTAACATTTCATTGGTCAATTACAGTTAATCAACTTGCAAGGATTCATCTCATTAGTGAGTTTCATCAGCATGACATGGTCTACGGGATCCACCTCGGGTTCGTAGATTTTATGCCTTAAAACTTTGGGATAATTAATCTTGTAATTAGGTTATTAAAATTGGAGTTCACTTAGGGTTTTTTTTTCTCCTCCTAGTTTAATCCTAATAATTAAACAAGGTGGCGACTCACTCATTCCACTGTCGGGCCATTTTTCTGCCTCTAGTCATATTGCATCATATGCCTAGTATTCGGGAGGGGTTCCAGTTTGGGCGACTTCACTGGGGACTTATGTATCATTTTGCATAAAAGTGGACTACGATTGCTGCATAAACTAACCTGCCCTTCTTTAGGGTATATTTTACTATGTTCTTGTTTTGCAGGGTACCCCACAGATTAATTATCTTTCTTTAATGCTAATAAGGAGAATTGAGCCCTAAATTGAATTTACTGTAAATTATTTAAAATTAGTGTTATTTAATTTGCACGAAATTGAGAATCTTTTCTTCCATTGCATAAAAAACCGAATTTCAATGAATTTCTTCTCTCTCTGTGTCAAGACTCTGAGTCTGGATAACAGTGCACTGATCGGCAGGGTCTCTTTGATTATGTCGATGGAAGCCGCTCCTCACCTTTCCTGTTTACCGCAAACCATCGCCCTAATCCTTTGGGGTGGCCCATGAGTATGCCGTACTGTTGGATCCCACGCGAACTCTTTTGGTTCAACATGTGTTTAGTATAATCCACTGCTCAAGGTTCAGGTCCTTAATAAAGTCAATTCTCATTATGTGTCATAGCCTATGAAACCTATATCCTTTTAGGGCTTTATGCAACCCATGATGTGAATCATCTATTAACGAATTTGACCACGTGATGTTGTGCGCATGATGTCTGGTCATGACATAATAGCTCATAAACATTAAGAACATTTAAAAGAACACAAAGTTTCTTTTTAAGGCGTCATGCACATGTTGGACAAAGAGTGCGATCTACCTCACATCAGCTCCTGATACACACCACTATACACTAATCCATTACCCTTACACTTACAGTACCCACTGTTCGAGTGCCCTATCAAGTTCCCCAGTCATACCCACAGTCTATCCCAACTCACCAGCTTCCCAGCTTACCAAGGGCTCACGCTACATCCAAATCAACCTCACTTGCTGGACATCCAAACCTCATGGAACAATTGGAAGCCAGAAAGGAGGCCTAGAATGAATGAGGGCCATCGGCCTGCCCAAGGACTGCCTGATAGCTGAACTAGGTATTAGTAATGGAAATGGGGCTTCAGCTGGGGAAGTATCCTGCTGCCTCCAATCAGGGACCTGGTGCTGGACAACATCCTCAAACCCT
>NW_023591165.1:229993-315878 GCF_014843425.1 Jatropha curcas | reverse complement strand
TCCCTCATCAACGCACCTTAGTGCAGGCCATTCCAACTCTTTTTGTTACAGAATTCCCAGTAAGAAATATCCGGATGTAGTTGTCTGAATGTCGTTTGATCAGTTTTGGTAGATCCTCGGGTGGCTTCATTCTGAAGATAATTCATATATTCCCAATACCAGGCTTGTCATCGAACCCAAATGATGATATGTGCTGGCTGTTTCGTAGCCGCACTGTCAAGGGTCGAATGACTCGATCCTCCTCTACATTGACCATGAGGCTAGAGTGGCTAGAGCATCTGCAACTGATTTTTTTTGGCTTCGTTGGCAAGTAATCGAAGGATAAACCATTCAAATTGCTGAGGCGCCAATTTCATCCAAGCGGTATGTAGGTAAGGAACCAAACGCTTTTCTTTAATTTTCCATTTCCTTAAAAAAGCCTGGTGAGACTATTTTAAGTTGGAATCTCGAAAACCTTTTGAGGATTTTTATTCTCTTTTTCTAGGGCTGCTTCTAACCCCTTTATGCAAGCTTTTCATTACTCAGGCTTCATTGTTGGTGCAGTCGAAAATCTAATTTGACAGCGATGTGGGAATTGATTCTCCACAAGGAGTTTTGAATACGACTCCCAACCCATTTCCATGTATTTAGTTCGAAGCTCCATCAAAGTAATTTCCCAGACTTCACTTTCCAAGTTCACCAAGTCTTCATCAATGGAAATTCTACTTCTTCGACAGGGTAATTCTGCTAGTTGATCAGCCAAGGCTCCGCCTTTCACCGGCCTTTCGTTGGTAGTACAAATTTTAAATCTAAGCTGCGAGCAGGCCGACACCCACTTAGCCATTTTACAGTCAAAGAACCGTTCCTCTCCATAAGGAATTTCAAGGGGTCGATTCAGAAAGACGTACGGTGGTGTAAGACGAGAGGTAGTGCTGCAGTTTTGTACCAGGCCCTTACCAGAGCAAAACCACAAATTTCTCTATCTTATTGTTTTTTAGCTCAGATTCTAGCATCCTCTTGCTAACGGTGAATACACGGGATTTTTCTACCCTTGTATCTTTCTGCTTGTTTTGAGCTAGCAATGCACCCATCCTTCTTCTTCACTGATAGGTACAACAGCAAAGGCTCTAGGCCTTGGTGGCTGTAAATACTGGTGGGATAGCAGATTATTGTTTGACTGGTTCGAAAAGCTTCCTGACAATTCCTCATTCCACTTGACTTGCTACTCCTTTCTAAGTAACTACATAGGACCACAAGTGTCTGCAGTTGATTGATGAAACGGCTGATATTACTGTAGTCTTCCAGGAAACCCCGGACTTCTTTTCCGTCCTTTGGATGCTGGCATTTCCAGAATGGCTTTGGCTTTCGAAGGGTCAATCTCTATCGCCCTTCCGGACTGACCAATATGCCCAGGGGAAATACTCCGGAGTGTAAGCTAACCGAACAGGGACACTTGCTGGGTTGGAGCTTCAAGATTATTACTTTCGAAGTCTTAAGGAAGCAAACTTCTCGAGCGCTGTTGTATGTTCTTCAGCTGTTTTTGATTTAAACAAACCATGTCGTCCACGTACACTTTCTACCTCTTCGTGAAATCATGTCATGGAAGATGGGCTGTCGCCATCTTTGATAGGTTGCCCCGGCATTTTTGAAGCCCCAAAAGGCATTGGACCTTGTAGCAGTAGGTTCCCCAACTCCGTGATTGAATGCGTTTTCTCTTGTCTCGGCACATGCCATTCATTATTTTGGTTGTACCCGACAGCAAGGATCGGGTCAAGGAGACCATTCGTGTCCCGCCACTTCGGGTCTACAACAAGGTCAATATGCGGCAGGGGAAGTCGTCCTTTGGACAATGCTCTATTCAAACCCGATAGTTTCAACCACATTCTGACTTTTGCCATCTTTCTTCGACACGTGGCACAAATTATTTGCTAACCATTGTCGGGTAGCAATGGGTTCTATGAATCTGTTCTCCAGTTGCTTGGCTACTCCTCCTGATTTTCAAGGACTCATTCGGTCTTCAAGCCTTCTTAGCTTCTGCTTCACCTGGTTAGCCTCGGCGATATACTGGAATCTTTGTGCACCACTATTGCTGGGTTCAATTCCCGTGATTAGTCACTGCTTCCACCATGAAAACAACATCGGCCAAACTTCCTCAATGCATTCACTGACCTTGTCCCTTGTTCACCCACAGTCAAATGCAATGTATGTATGTTCATTTTCTTCCTTTGCCGAATTATTTTATTTTTCTTTTTTCCAATTTTTTTTATTTCATTTATATGATTATTTTGCTTGGAATGCTTGGAAAGATAGACACGCGGGGTAGTCATAATTTGCAAGCCTTTATTGATTCATGACAGATTGTCTTCAAAGATTACATTCAAATTTGAAATCTGGATTTTCAAAAATCGACACAGATGACTCAAGACGGAACTGGACTCTGATCGGTTTAAGACTCGGGTTTCAGGCTCAGAACTCAATTATCAAGGACTTGATTTACAGATATTTGACTCTAGGTTTTGACTCGGGAGGGTTTTATCTAGCACGCGCTCTCTCTCGGCAGTAACAAATTGGTGAGAGGCCTTCGTTCGGCTGATCAGCTCAGCAAGATCTTGGTCCCCACTTCATTATCCTGTGACTAACTACAATTTCGTCACAGGAAGACTAGGGTTGCATGAAGGTCTTTCCAACTTCGAAGTATCGGTTGTTTACCCTTCTTCGGATAAGTCATTTCAGTCCAGGACACAGGTTGTTCATTAGATGTTCTAAGAATAGCTCGAAGGATCGATCAATTCCTGGTCAGAAATAATAGCAGTTACCCCGTGATTTTTGGTTAAGGATATGCTAATGTTTGACTCACTTCTTGGGATGAATTGAACCATCGTCTACCAGGTCTTGGATGCGGTTCTTAAGTCGTCCAGGCACGCTTCAGTCTCGTGCCCATGACCCTTTGATGATATTCACAGATATTCATTGGTTCGGTTAGTTTCTGGTAAAGCGTAGGGGTGGCGGGGCTTCTTAAGGGGCATTGATGGTAGTTGGCTTGAAGCCTCTCGGAAAACCAAAAAGGATTGGCATCCCGAGATCAGTATATGCCTTCTGACCGATTGCCACTTTCTCCATTTTTGCCCAACACATTAAAGGATTCGTTGGGGTTGATGCTTTGCATTTCATGGACTTTGCCAGCTTGGCTAGGCTTCTTCGTATATTTGAGAGAACCCGAGTCTTCTTCTGGTGCCCCATTTGAATTAAATCCTCTTACCTTTGCTAGCAGTGGCAAATATGCAGTGACTGGAAGGTTGGAAGATTGGGGGTTGTAACTGTTGTTTGGTAGACAGGCTGCAGGTTTCTTTATGATTTATGTTCCTTACGCTGTTCTTTGTTCAGAAAGCGGTTGATCATTTGAGCGACCTTTGGTCTTTTCCTCGTAAGAACGAGGGAAAAAGGTTCATTATTTTTTATTGTTTGGTTGTGTCCAGTTTTTTCTCCATTTTCTGAGCTTCTTGGTCAGAAGTAGGACATGTCATCCAGCTGTTAAGGGTACGAATTTGTCGGTTCTGGGCAGGTCCTGATTGACAAACAGAAGGGTCCACTTCCCTCACGGAAGCCCCACTTCCTTACCATTACCCAATTCAGCTATCAGGGCGCTAATGCCTTTGGGCAGCAAATGGCCTCATTTCATTTCTGGCCTCCATTCTGGCCTCGAGTTGTTCGTATAAGGTTTTGATGTCAGAAAGTGATGCCATTTGTGTGGAAGTTTAGAGATTAGTGAGTCGGTGCATAGCACAGTAGGTGTGGTTTGGCACTATGTGGTTACTTGCACAGGGGTACCTGTAAGTATGAGGGTAACTGGATTAAGGTATTAGTAGTACAGGGTAGCTGATATGAGAGAGAATGCACTCTTTGTCAACTGTGCAATGACTGACAAACAGAAGGATATTTTGTTTTTCCTCTCCCTTTTTTTTTTTATTCTAATGCTTTATGATATTGTCGTGAAATGCGACACCCAACACGTCATAATTTATTTTTAATGAGATACTCATTACCATTGGGTGCATATAGTCCTAAAGGATAAGTTCTATAAGCTATGACAAAAAATAGAGAATCGGCATTATAAGGGACCCTGAACTTGAGTATGGATATACCTAAACCACATGTTGAAAACAAAGAGGTTTCGCGTGGGTCCAACGGGGTACGCATACTCTGTGCACCCCCTAAAGGATTTAGGGATGGGTTTTTTTGGCGTGGGTACAGGGAGGACGCCTTTGGCTGTCCGTCGGGCATAATCAAAGAGACCTCACCGATCAGCGCCTTACTTTGCTATCCAAGACTCAGAAGTTTGAACAGAAAAGAACGAAAGAAATTTCATTATAGAAGTTTCATTTTTTATGCATGGAGAAAAGGATTCTTCAAATCGTTGCAAATAAATCAACAAGTTTTTAATGTCTAATTCACATTTTTCAATTAAGTCCGGGATTTAATCAAGTATTCTTAAGGAAGAACACTTGATTCGTATTAGGGTACCCTGCAAAAACAAAGCATAATAAAAATGATGCCTTAAGAAAGGCCGTGTTATTTCACAACAATTGTAGTCCACTTTTATGCCAAATTAATTACATACATCCCCAGGTGAAGTCGCCAAACTGTGAACCCCTTCCCAAATGTTTCATAAGGGCATGTGATGCTTTATGAATGGAATGAGAAAGAAATACACTGATGTGTGTGAGTCGCCACCTTGTTTAATTATTTTAGGGTTTAAACTAGGGAAAAAAAACCCTAAGGTGACTCCATTTTATAATTAACCTAGTTACTAGATTAATTCATCACCAATGTTTAAGGCACAATCTACGAACCCGAGATGGATCCCGAGAACATATGTCATTGCCGAAAACTAACCGATGAATGAATGGCTTTTGCACAAGGTAAATGGATGGATTAATTGAAATGTTTGAGTGATTTTTGACTTGCCACCCGGGGTTGAAATCCCCGAACGTGCCCTACGTACTTCCGTTTGAATGGGGAAAGAATCAAAGTCAACGGTAGTTCGATAGGCCTTCTTTGAAAGGGCTTTTTGAAGGGGTATGCTATAGCATTGAGTGTGTATGCTTTTGCATGAGTGTATGTATGCTTTGTGCATTTTGTGTTGTTATCTTTTGCATTTGTGTGTATTTTGCTTTGTGCATTTTGTGTATGCTTTGTGCATAAGTGTTGTATGCTTTGTGCAAGGTGAGTGTGTGTATGCTTTGTGCATTTTGATTTAAAGGCATTTCGCCAAAGATTGATTGGATTTTTAGGCATGTTGCCAAAAATGTTGATTTTAATGGCTTTAGCCAAATGATTGATTTAGGCAATTGTTATGCCAAACTGTGCGAATTAGGCGATTGTCGCCAAAAATGGTTTTGATTTTACGGTTTTAAGCCGAAAATGTTGATTTTAAGGCATTTGCCCAAAAATGATTTTAAGCGATTGTTGCTGAAAATGGTGATAGGCCTTTAGCCAAAAGGGTTGTTTTTTAGGCAATTAGGTTTGCCAAAATGTTGCGATTTTTAGGCTTATGGCCACGATTATCGATTAATCGGAGCGTTCGAGCTTAATCACCAATTATTGTCGAGACGTGATTGATTAAGGCTTTTAGCCACAATTATTGATTTATTGGACTTAAGCCGGATTTCAGTTCGAAATTAAGGCAATTGAACCGTAGTTATTGATTAACTAGGCTCTTTTAGCCAATATTGTTCGGATATTTAAACTTTTAATACCACGATTTACTTGATTAACCGGGCATTTAAGGCTTTAATAAATTAATTAAGGCAAGTTTATTTACCAAAAAATAATGAACGTGGATGCATTTATGCAATTGTAGAATTATTAAGAGTAGAGAGAAAATATGCATGAAGTGCTAAAATAAATAGGCAGAGTTTGTTACATTACCTGATTTAATCGACGACGGCTTTCTTAACTCCGGATAGGATATAAGCTCTCGCTTGGAAATATTAAAAAATTTAAATTAAATTTGTTTAATTTTAATGGTCCAAATATCACAAATAAAAATGCAGAATAAAAAATTAAAATTAAATGCAAAAAGCAGGTTAAAGAAAACGCAAGGAGGTGAGAGGGAGAAGGATTCGTCCGTTCAACACAGGACGGGGAGGTGAAGGTGCCAGAAAATTGGCTGAAAAATGGTCTATTTATAGGCCATTTTTCGGGGTCCAGGCGGCAGAGGGTGCCGCCTGGCTCGGCGGCAGCTGCCGCCCAAGAGGCTAGGGGCAGGTTGCCGGCCCATTGCGGGCGGCAGGTGGCCGCCCAGTCGGGTGGGGCGGCAGGGTGCCGCCCATGCTGGGCAGCAGGTCCGCCTGGAGGGCGGCAGGTGCCGCCCAGTCGTGGGGGCGGCAAGGGTTGCCGCCCCAATTGCTGGGGCGGGCAGGGAGCCGCCGTGTCCGGCGGCGGGGCGCCGCCCGTGCTGTTGGTGGCCACCATGTCTCGCTCCGGGAGCTTTTTTTTGGGAGTTTCGACCTCCAAAAATCATTCCGGACGGGTTTCTGCGATCCTCGTTGAAATTCTCGGACGTTTCAAAGTACCATATTGACATATTTTCAGTAAATGTCCAAAATGGCCTTCCGGTCCGGCGGACTGTTTGCACAGTTGCTTGTTAGAAAAGTCAAAATTTACTGTAAGCAAAGTCAAAACTAATTGGCATTGGCACTGTAGCAGCGTGTTTCCTCCATTTAAAGAGTTTCACATGCCACAAGCAAACATTGAGAAGCCTCAAATTGGAGTATTCACACAAACACATAAATCACTGTGTTAATTCTTCTTATTTTCTGAAGTTCCGTTTGATACATATTTTACTCACAATTTATATTTATATTTTAGAAATGCTAAAGTGTTAATGTTTTGATGCTTTTCTTAAACTGGTATAAGCTTTTAATCATTACTGAACATTAGAACTTTGGGACTTCTTGCCATAGTGACCTATACCAAGGTTTCTAAAACTGTTTCTTCCATTTTCAGTATCTCACTATTTTAGGTTTTATCTTTTCTAATTGACTTAGAGCTTATTTTAGAAATGCTAAAGTTGTTAATGGTTTTGATGTTCTAAACTGGTATAAGCTTTATCTATTACTGAACATTAGAACTCTGGACTTCTGCATAGTGACTATACCAAGTTCTAAACTGTTCTTCCATTTTCAGTATATCTCACTATTTAGGTTTTAATCATTTTCTAATCTGACTTAGAGCTTTGTGAAGCAGTTCAGAATTCAATAACTGTCTCTCACATAGTCTTTAATATATATATCTAAACTTTATGAGGAAATTCTGAAAGTAATAGCTTTCCTTCATAAAGTAGTTTTTGAAATAGAATAAGATATTGTGAAACAGTGCTAATCTATAACTGTTCTTTACAAAGTCTTTTTATTTTCTGCATAGAGCTTTGTAAGGAAGTTCTAATCTTAATAACTTACTCTCACAAATGCATACTTTTTCTGCTGCAACAGAATTCTGAGTTTGGTTTTAAAAGTTAAATTTTTATTTTTAGAAAACCCAATTCACCCCCTCTTGGGTTATGCCATACATATAACGGGACCCACAGGGTCCTCAAAAGGAGGTTGAAAATATATGTCGAGTATGATCTGTTATTGAACATTTAGAACTTTCAAATAAAAAATTTATATATATCAAATTTTCTAATTTTTATGGATCCTGATATTAGGGGGAGAAAATAAACAGCTAGAAGAATAAATTAGTTGGAAAAGAATTATTTTCATTATATCTTGATCCTCATGTAAGGTAGTATATTTTTAAAAGTTTAAAAGATAATTTAATTGCAGAATATAACAAATCAATTGCCAAATATATTTATTAATCCAAAAGGAGATAATTAAATCTCACATACTAGCTGCAAATTGCTCCTATTATAATTGAACTCCCTGAAGGATAAACTGTCTGTGTTAATGAATCTACGGCATGCCTGAAGCGTAGTAGATTGGTTCAAAAGATGAAAGAAAAGGAGTAAATATTTAAGATGATCAAGTTCTAGAAAAGTAAAATCTAGAAGAGATCTTAGACATGACTAATAAGTTTCCCAAAGAAACTCAGGTACCTGAAATGAATGAAAATTATGAAATCTTTATAAATTATATCAAGACAAGATGGAACCAATATAAAAGAAATGTCGACAATATTTATATAATATAGCACTCGAAATTGTAAAAAATGATGAGGACCTTGAGTTTAGTCTATTAGAGAATATAGACATAAAATTGATTGGCCAAAATAGAACGACACATGTGGCATTTAAATTTACTTGAAAAATAAATTTTGAAATTTTATGAACATCAAGAGATGTCAAGCCAGTAGAATATAAATATGTATTTACAGTGTTTAGCCTAGTGGCATTTTTTTTCAATCCTTAGTCACCTTTTCTCATTATGACTGAAAGTCCTGAAACAACTTCGCTGACCCTCAATCTCTCAAACACCATCAAATGATGTTAAAATTCCGTCAGACACTCGACTTAATTACCAAACTTTAAACAATTTATTCCTCTAAAAATAGGATCATCATTTAAAACAATATGTGAAGTGTCGAGTTTGGATGTTCAAAAGGTATGAGATGAATGCATTTTTTAGGAAAGAATTTTTTGAAGGATTGAAATATTTCATTAACTTTGGTGTTGGTAATCCAAGTTATATAGATGGTAACAAGATAAGGTGTACATGCATGCTAAAGATGTGTAAAAACAGCGCATAGTTAAGTTCCATATATGCAGAAATGAGTTTGTAGAAAACTACTAGAAGTGGATATTTGATGGTGAATCTTATGGATCTTATAGTTTATTATTGAGAGGGACCTAATTTGCACTTAAATCTAATAGGACTATGCAATAAAATGGTAATAGATGCAATTAGTCTAGATTTAAAATGGGACAGTATGGACGAGTCCTCAAACACTGCAACACAAAAGTTGTTTGACATTCTAAATGCTGCTAACAAAGAAGTGCAGGCAAGGTGAAAAAATTATTATGTACTATTTGTAGTTGCATGATTGTTGCATATGACGGCAAAGCACCACTTTTTAGAACAGTCTTATGATGATTTTGTGCAATTAATGAAAGAATTCATGCTTGATAATAATTCAATAGTCGGTAATTTCTATCCAAAAAAGAAATTGGTTGACAGTTTAGGGCTTCTGTAAAGATAGATGTTGAAATAACCGTATGATATATGGGACCGCAGACTCTAAATTGATGGGCTGTAAGTTCTATAATCTTCCCATATACCAAAAGTGGGGTTACGGTACCGAGAGATAACAGAATGGAAAAGCATTTAAAAAGATGTATAACTTCCCTTTAACTCCACGGCTAAAGAGGCTATATGCATCCATTGTCACGGTTGAACACATGAGATGGCATGCTAAATATGAGAGTTTGCGAGTTTTGTAATCTTCCTAGATACCAAAAGTGGGGTTAAGGTACCGGGAGACAACAGAGAGAAAAAACATTTAAAAAGATGTATGACTTCCCTTTAACTTCACGGCTAAAGAGGCCATATGCATCCATTGCCATAGTTGAACATATGAGATGGCATGCTAAACATGAAATTGAGACTGATATAATGTGACATCCTTCTAACTTTGATGCATGGATTATGTGAATTCGAGGTAAGGAATGTTAGAGTAAGATTATGCGCGGATGGATTTCAACCTTTTGCACAATCAGAACAACAATATTCATCTTCGCCCATCAGATTATTTATGCATGCTTAGGTAAAAGCCTAATTCGATTAGTTTAGATTTAATGCCTAATAGATTAGTTTAGATTTAACTAAATGCTTAATTAAGCTAATTAGATGCTTGACTGGATTAAATGCTTAATTAGATTAACATAGAAATACTTAAATGCATGATTACTTATAGTCAATCATTGCTTAGAATTAATAAGATGCATGACTATGGTTAAATCAAAGTCTAGTTACTTTAGCATTTAATTAATTGGATGATTAACTTAGATGTTCAATTAACTTAGGATTAACTAAATGCTTATTTGACTTAGAAAGATGTCTTAGGTGCAACATTTATGCCTTAGCATTTTGAGCATGATTCTACAATTTCATAATTTGGCATTTCTCTATCTTTGTTACAATTGCCTTCAATGAGAGATTCTAAGCTTTTGAATGACATGAAGATGACTTGTATGCTTGAAATAAATGAATGTTGAGTATTGTTTATTACCTTGTGTATTGTGGGGAATTGCATGTTGCTTTGCTCTATTTTTCTTTTTTTGATAATAAAAGAGAGCAAGGCTCTAAGAAAACAACGTTAATCTAGGATGCAAAAGACCCATATTATCATGCAAAATTCATGATGACAACCCTGGTGGAGGATTCAAGAGGATGTGGGTACCCAAGGGATAGTCTCTAGCGATTTTAGAGAGAAAATTTGCACAAAAATTGGCCTCCCTATAAACATGAGTAACCTAACATACACTGAATTAAAGAAACAAGTGTTGAATGGCAATGACTAGTTGTTGAAGAGCGCCAAAAGACTGAGCTGTTCCCTTCAAGAACTAGACCACAACTAGGCTATCGCATTCCACCTGAATATTCTGAATACACAAATCCTTAGCCATTTCCAGGCCTTCCAAAACAGCCGAAAGCTCAGCATTAGGAACCGAGCAAGTACCGATTTTAGAGATGAAGCCCTTAATCTAATGACCATTATTATCCCAAAGAAGACCTCTAGCACATGCCAAGTTATCCATAACAGAGCCATCCGTATTGAGCTTGAAAAAGTTTGATGGAGGCAGGGACTAAGCAATCCAAGAGGACTCCTTATGAACAACTGGACTACCTTGATCAACTAAAATTTCATTAGAATCCATAACATCTCTAGCCAAGCGTAGCACTTCCCTTACCAGCTCTTGAATCGTGACATGTTCTTCACAGAAAATCCACAAATTGCATCGTTCCCATAGTTTCCAGCAGCAAATTCTAAAAACAGTAGGCTGTGGAACACCTGAACTATGGAAGACGTCTTAGCGTCCAGATTGTCTAGCAACCAATTCTCTACAGAAATTTGAGAATAAAAAAAAGAAGCTGAATTTAGAGGATGGAGATCATGCCATGCCTGTTTAAGATAGCAGCAATCCCCAAAACATGGAGAATTCCTTCATGTAGGCCCATGCAAGCCGAACAAGATGGCAAGGAACATAAGTGTCTTCTATGTCTCTCAGTATTCTTCATTAGTCGTTGATGCATAGTTAGCCAAAGGAAAGTTCTCACCCTCCATGGACCTTTCCATTTCCAAATGAGGCTCCATTTTCTTAGAGTAGCAAAATCATTAGACCTTGCTAACCAATTATAAGCTGATTTAATGGAGGACATCCCCGAATTGGTAAGGCTCCAGTAGATAGTATCTTCACCTCTTTCCGGAGAGGGGGGGGGGCGAATAGAATAGAATTAGGTAAAAACATAGAAAATTTATTCCAAGCCCAAGGGCTATTACTATCGACATAGCTGGCCACAGCGTCACCCCTTAAGACCACGGGAACATCAGAGATCGCCATTTGCCAGAGGGAGGCATCTTCAAGGACCTATCTACCCATCCAAAATTTAGCATGTTGTCGATTCCCTATAGCATACATAGAACAATTAGAAAGATTATCCCAAATATTGATAATTCCTTTCCAAAGCAAAGATGTATTAGTTTTCCTTTAGGAGATATTAGCATTAGAATTCAAATCCTTTTTTATATTTACTAGAAAGGACTTGAGACTAAAGAGAATTATTTCCATTTTTAATGCCCCAACCAATTTTCATGATAAAAGCTTCATTAAGTAATTTCAAATTTCTCATTCCAAGCCCACCATTAAACTTTGGTTGAATGATATCTCTCCATGGAACTAGAGCCATCTTCTTTTTTTGGGTAGTGATACCCTAAATAAAATTACGAAATGCTTTCTGTGCATATACGGGCGGGAAGACGAGTAGTTTGATAGCATATTGAGGCATTGCCGCTATGATGGAACTTACAAGAGTGATTTAGCTTGCCAAAGAGAGGTGAGAAGCATTCCAATTAGATAATCTTTTATAGGCATGATTAAGAATATAAGAATAACAATTTGTGGTGACTCTCCCATGCAAGATGGGAACACCCAGGTACTTCCCTAGATTATCAGTCGTCTGGTAGCCTAGCTTTCTACTGAGTTGACCTCTTAAATTACTTGGGACATTGCAAGAATAGAACACAAGAGTTTTATCCGCATTGGCTTTTTGGCAAAAAACACATAGAAAAATCCTCAAAGACCCTTTGAATAATTTCCTCTTGGTCCATAGAAGCTTCGGCTAGAATGAAAAGATCATATGCAAAAAACAAGTGAAAAAGGGGTGGTCCCCCTCTTGAAAGTTTATAGGTTTCCATAAGCCTTGATTCATAGCTTGCATGATAGCATGAGAAAGTCTCTCTAGACAAATAACAAAAAGATAGGGACTTAAAGCATCTCCTTGTCAGAGAGTAGGAAAAAAAATCTCCGAACGACCTCCATTCCAAGAAACCTGTATAGAGCAAGAGGTAACAAAATGCATAATTGCAGAAATAAAAGACTCAGGAAGACCAATATCAGTTAAAGTATCAAAAAGAAAATTCCACCGGATACGGTCATAAGCCTTCTCAAGATAAAATTTAATAGCCATTAATTTTTTACTAGTACGTTTGGTCCTCATAGTGTGAATAACTTCCTGGGCACTAATGATATTATCAGTAATATGGCATCCAGGGACAAAGCTAATTTGATTAGGACTAATAATACTAGGTCGGACTAGTTTCAACCTATTAACCAAAGATTTCGTTATAATTTTATAAATAACATTACAAAGACTAATATTGCTTCTTTGAACCACGGAAGGTATCTCGGCCTGCCATCGTTAATTGGTAGGGAAAGGAGACGTATTTTTTCTTTCTTGAAGGATCGAGTGAGGAAGTTGATCAGTGGTTGGAACCAGAAACTCCTATCCAAAGCAGGTAAAGAGGTACTAATAAAGGTTGTAGCATAAGCTATTCCTTCATTCTGTACGAGTTCTTTCCTTATATCTCTATGTTAGTGGAGTTTCAGCGGCTAATGAATTCCTATTGGTGGGGAGGGAAGATGAGATGGTTGAGTTGGGAAAGACTGTGTGTAGCGAAGGAAGAAGGAGGTTTGGCTTTTAGACATTTGCGAAGTTTCAATCTGGCCTTGTTAGGAAAGCACTGCTAGAGGCTTTTACATAACACAAACTCTCTCTTTTATAGCTCTTTCAAATCTAAATATTTCCCAAGTGGGAATTTTCTTGGTGCAGGTGTTGGCCGTAATCCAAGTTTTATATGGAGAGGGATTTGTGCAGCCAAGGATGCTATTTGTTCAGGTTTTCAGTGGAGAATTGGAGATGGTCAATCAGTTAATGTCTGGACCGAACTGTGGCTATTGAGGGATAATCAGTTTCGGGCTCAATTGCCTATTCTTCCTGGTTTTGAGCATATACGGGTTTCCGATCTTATTTTGGCACATGATGCACGTGCTTGGAATTTGCCACTAATACATAGTCTTTTCAATCCTTCAATTCCTGAAATTATTAGTTCTATTCCTTTAGCTACAAATGTTCAGGACAACATCCTTATATGGCATTGGACAGACTATGGGATATACTTTGTGAAATTTGGATATAGAATAGTAGCATCCCAATATGTGGTTACTGAAGATGCTTCACGGTCAAGTTTCTACAACGCTCTTTGGTCACTGAAAATTCCGCTGAAAGTGAGACATTTTCTCTGGAGGTGTTGTTGAGACATTCTACCAGTTAAAGTAACTTTGGCAAGAAGGGGACTGGAGCTTGATATAGGATGCGATTACTGTGGTACTACTGAAACGTTAGTCCATGCTCTTGTTGAGTGTCCAAGAGTAAGCTTTTGTTGGCAGTTTTTTGGTATTCAGCTTACTATTGGGAATTTTCCAACTTTCTTACAACCGTTGGAACATTTACATAAGGTGTGGGAGAACGAATTTTCTGAGAGTTTTGTTATGGAACTATAGAGTGTTTGGTTGAGCCGTAATGAGCTGAAATGGAATAAAATGGAAGAAGGACCCTATCACATGGTTACTTAAGCCAGAAGTATGCTCGCATCTTGGAAGAAAGCCCAGCTGAAGTCGCCAAGTTCAAGTACAGGCGCAGGAGCTCCTGCAGGTAGTCAATGGTTTCCGCCACCTTTTGGCACTTTTAAAATAAATTTTGATGCAACTCTTCTCCCCTCTGTCAGCCATGGAGTCGTTGGTGCTGTAATTTCAAATTGTTATAGCGGGTTGTATCAGCAACAATGTCTTCATTGCAAGGTTGTTCTTCTCCAGCAGTAGCAGAAGCTCAGGCGCTAAGAATAGTGTTGTCTTGGTTGCTGTCGAGCTACTCTAGCTTGAAGATTTAGATTGAGACCGATTGTCTGCAAGTTTGCTGTGTTATGAGGAATTCTGTTTGAGACTGGTTTGAGTTTGGAGTTGTTATTTCTAAATGTAAGCTACTATTAGTCCAATTGCCTAATGTCACATTGGCTTGGATTAGAAGACAAGCTAATGATATAGCTCATGTATTGGCTAAATCAGTTCCTCGTAGGGCTTGTTTTTGAACTTAGGATATTATTCCCACTTGTGTTGCTCATTTCTTCTCTTCATAATAAATGACCAATATTCAATGTCAAAAAAAAAAAAAAGACGAAATTGAGTAAAATGCATATGACTAGACACTTTCGGGATAAGAACCAGAAGAGTGGCATTAAAATTATTGGGCGTCTAGTTGCCGCTCATAAAGTTAGCAACCACATCAAAAATAGCTCTACCTACTAAGTTTCACTGATTTTGAAAAAAACCTGCATGAAACCATCAGGTCCAAGAGCTTTCCAAGGCTTCATATCAAAAAGAGCCTGTTTAATTTCTGGAAAGAAAAGTTAGAAGCAATAGCAATCAATTGAGTATTCGGAAATAAGGGGAAACAACCGCGTAAAACAACCGCGTAAAGGATACAAAGGATGATCTCCCATCTCTTTAGTGTAAAGCTTGGAGAAAAAATCAATAGCCAATGTCTGCAACTCATTCTGATCTTCAACCAAAATACCCGATTGATTTTTAATGGCTGTGATATGAATCCTTTTGCTTCTTTGGACAGCTTTGAGGTGAAAGGAGGTATTACGGTCTCCACTATTAATCCACTAGGCTCTAGATTTCAGAAACCAGATAAGTTCTTCTCTTTGAAGCACAACATCTAACTCTTTCTTAAGATCTTCTTCCAAATTAATCAAAAAAGGATTTGGATAATCTTCTAACTTACGCTGGATACCCGCCAATCTGGCCAAAAGAATTTTTTTTCTGCTTAAACACATTGCCAAAAACTTCAGTGTTCCATTTAGAGCGATTCTCAGAAAATTCTTTTAAATTATCCGCAAAAGGTAAAGAATTGTTCCAATTAGAAGCTGCAAACTGAGCAAATATAGCATGGGAGAGCCAAGCCTCTTGAAATTTAAGCGGAATTGCCATTGTTCTGAAGCCTATGCACCGAAGTTTTAATAAGAATCGATCTATGGTCCGGCGAAATACGAGTAAGATGCAAAACTAAGTGATTTGAGACTTAAGATGAGAGCCTCAAAAATGCTCCTCCTTATTTTTCATAGCGTTAAAATCTCCATCGAGCAGCCAAGGGTTATGAATATTAAAACTTAAGAAGTTTAACTCTGTCCAAAGACTATATTCCTTTTGGGTCTATGTGGGCTAGCATAAATGGCAGTAATTTCCATCAAAATTCTACTATTGTGAGAGACAACCGTGTGGACCCAATGCTGATTATTATTGAGGATAGTAATATCCCAGAAATTGTTCCAACAAATCCATATGCCACCTGAAAACCCATTAGCTTCTACACGATGAGAAGAGGAGTAACCAATCTTCTTAATAACTTTATCAGCTCTGACTCCACTGATTCTAGGTTCGAGAAGAATAAGAATATTAGGTCGATGGGTAACTAAAAAAGCCTTAAGAGTCCGAAGAAAGGAGGAGCTTACTGCTCCTTGGCAATTCCAAGAAAGAATCAACATGACCATGAAGCTAAGAACACACAGCCACTTGAAACAAATTCGATACATCATCATTAATCTCTCAGGTAAGGATCAAAAGTCTCTCTCTCAAAGAGCTCATCATCATCCTCATCATCATTGGCAGTTGATCCGTCAATAGCATCCATCATTTCATCTCCTGAGATATTTCCATCTGATTCTTCCTCAAAAGTTCTCTTCTGCACCTTCTTGCTCATCCTCCTCTCTAGATATTAGGGGCATGTCAGGAGTAGGGATAAACCCGTCTCCTGGGTCTCGGGGTTTGTCCCCAAGATTTTTAGAGTTAAAACCATGAGAATTTTATTAGGGTTGATATTAGAAGGATGGGCAATACACTTATTATTTATGAGCTCAGTAATTTTAACAACTGAGTTATGATTTGGGTCCAGAGTAGTTTCTATAGGGATAACAAGAGAATTATTGGCCTGTTTTGACTTATAAGAAAAATAATCACCAAGAGTAATTTTTTTGGGCCCATTATTTGTCTTCGGGTTACTTCTAGAAGAGGAAGGGTGAGCATTACTAACCTTATTATTCCGTTGCATGGAAACAGAAACTGCAATATTCTTTCCTTTTGAGCCTTGATTTGATAATCTTGTATCAATCCCTGGATCTTTCCAAATTATGAACAGCTCCTTCAATGGCAAGATTGAGGTGATCATTATTCTCTTCACCGTCAACTTCTAAAATATGAAGATGACATCCTGTATTCCCAAAATCATTTCGATTAGTGCGCTTTCCATCTGTCTGCTTAGAGCCCTGATTTCATCTACTTCTCTTTCTTTCTTTCAAACTTTTGGCAGCCAAATGACTCAATTTTAATCAAAGGCGACTAAAGCCAAGTACTTTCTCAAATATGTAGACTAAAACCAAAATAATTTTCGTCTCATTTTGATGGGCTAAAGCTGAAAACATTTTTCTTTTCAAAACTTAAACGGCTAAAGCCAAATGCTTTTCGAACTTGGCCACTAAAGCCAAAATGATATTTGTTAATCAAATTGATAAATAACGCAACATATTCACAAACATGACGGCTAAATCCATTTTAAAAATAAATTAGCGACTTAAGCCACTATTTCTATTAAATTGGTGTCTGAAGTTACTTTTTCTATCAAACTGGTGACTAAAGCCACATTTCCACGAACATGATAATTAAAACAATTTTTCAACTAAATTGGCCACTAAATCCACTTTTTTCAATCAATTTGTGCCTAGTCACTTTTTCACAAACTAGGCAACTAAAAGTCACATTTTCATAAACATGACAAATAAATTCATTTTCCAGCCTAAGATTAAAGCCACTTTTTCAATCAAATTATGTTGTTTCCAGTGACGGAGCCAAAATTTTCAGAGGGGGTGAAAATAATTTTTTCTTCATAAGGTGAATAAAAAATAAACTTGATTAAAAAAGTGCCTAAAAGGAATATCATTACATAAATAAATATATTACAGGTAGTCAAAATTTTTTTAATGAAAATAGTATAAATAACAACAAAATAATAGAGATTTTTTTAGTATACATAATGATTTCAATAGGATAGCAATAATTTTCTAAAATTTTCACATTCGAAATTGCAATGAAAATAAATATTTGTATTTAAAATTTTAAATATATTATAGTAATTTTAAATTTTAATCAATTCAATTTGATATTATTTTCTAAAAACTATTAAAATAGAATCAAGGATTGTAATATTAAATCTATCACTTTGATCAAATTAAATATCATATGTGTTTATTTAATAAATTTATAATTCTAAAGTTTTTCAAGCTGTTAAATTTTAATTAAATAGCAAATAATAAACAATTGAACTATAAATTTATAATACTATTGTATATTTTAATATTTATGTGAACTTTATGTATTCATATGATGGAATAAAATTCAAAATTAAAATTTAAAAAAGAATGTAAAATTAAATAACCTAAAATTAAAATTAATGATACTCCCTCCGTTTCATTTATTTGGACAAACTTTTCATTTAGGGTGTCCCATTTATTTAGACAAAGTTGCTATTTTTGGTAAACAATGAAGGTGCAAAGTCCATATTGCCCTTATATAGCCTACAATATTTGAAAATATCAAGATAGTGGCAGACGTAGTACAGAAAACGCATTTAATGAGGCTACATTTTCAAGACAATTGTTTTATCCCTTTCTCTCTCAATTTTATTTAAAAATGCACGAAAAATCAATTTATAAGCACAATTTTAGTTCTCCACACTATCTTTATAATTCTCTTCAAACAATAAAGTACAACTTAGAAGACATTGTCTATTCCAAAAAAATCAACAATTTTCAGTTTTAATTCACATTCAGAAATTGAAATCATAACTCTCTAAACTCATACCTCCCCAACATCCACCTCCTCGACTTGAATACAATAATCCTTTGAGTGCTCATTTTGTTGTATAATGTTATTTTAGCTTAGTTTGGAATGCTTTAAATACCCACATTTTATTTTGTTGTATTAAAAGAGTATTATTGTGTGTTTATTTTCTGTTTATCAGTTGTAATGACAATATTTGTCTGTTATTTTTTATTTTTAAAATGATCACATTTTGTAGGAAATATTTTTATGTTCTCTTCAGTTGCTTAGATAATGAGGCCTGAAAAGAAAATAATAGTTATATGCGTGTAAAAAAAGATTAAGTCTGATTGTGTATGTATTGAACTTAACTGCAAACATGTATAAGTAGTGCTCATTCGAAAAGTTGGTGCAAACCTTTTACTCGTCTATGTAAATCCAGAAAATACAAAATGCGTGCAACTTAATATAAAATGCACATATGCACTGAAGATGATTGAAACGAATACATAATAAAATGTCTGCAAACGCAATGTATGTTCTCTGCAAGATTTAGTTCAATCATTGTCTTATCTCAATTTTTTAATCTTAATCTGTTACTTTTAAGTTTTGTTTATTAATTAACCTTATTGGGAAAAGAAAGCATGACATAATTGACTTTAAGTGAAGAATGGTTTAATAAATGTAATATTGAGGGTAAATTTGCAAAAAATTTCTTTTTCTTAATTCCCGTGCAAATCAACTTTTGTCCAAATAAATGATACAATGGAATTTTATGTGCTTATATATATATATATATATACCAACAAAACCTTTTATAGGCATTAGCTGTCATTGTCATTTGTTGTAAAATACTTAATATATTAATATATATATATATATATATATACCAACAAAACCTTTTATAGGCATTAGCTGTCATTGTCATTTGTTGTAAAATACTTAATATATTATATTCAGAAAGTCCATCTATATTTAAACGGTCTGTTATATCTTACCAACAATGATATCTTTATGTTGTTTTAAATTTCTTTTTTAATAGTTGAATAATTTACTTGTGTCTGATTTCAATGTCCAAACGTATATTGAATAATACATTCTTTATCATTAATTTTTTGTTTTAAGATACCACCATATCCTAAATTGGAGTCATCTGTTTCTACAATTTTATATATATATTAACAATTTTATATATATATAATATTATATATATATATAAATCATTGAACCTATAATAAAAAATTAAATAAAACTTTTCCTTTATATTTTAAGAACTAATTAAAATTAACTAGTTAAACACTATGTAAAATAACTAAAAATAAAAAACCAAAAACATATAAATCAATTGAACCTATATAAAAATTAAATAAAACTTTTCTTATATTTAAGAACTAATTAAAATAACTAGTTAACACTATGTAAATAACTAAAATAAAAAACCAAAAAACTACAATTATCATGATTTGATGTAAGGACTTCAAACCTGAACATCAGGAGCTATACCACTAAGCTAAGGAGTTCAATCTGACTGCAGGCCCATTAGAAAACTTTATCAAGGGGGCGGCCTGTCAGTGGTTGTTTCTTTCAAACTAGCGACTAAAACTGAAACTTGATAAAAACACACTTTTCCATGATTAAAACCCTCATTTCATAAAGGAAAAACTGTTTAGTTCTGATTCATATTCAATGGGATAAGCATGCATACTCGGTTATTGAACTCCAATTGTGAACCAAAAATTCGAAAACCTTTTTTCTCCTTTTTTCTTTTCTCTTACTTTATTCAGACTTTTTGTTTTATGTGCTTGAGTTGGAGACATGAGATTGCCCTGGAATCCTTATAAAGGGCTAGAGGCAATACTCCCTTCTTTGATTTTTTAGCGTTTTTCTTTTATTCATGCTTCTTTTATTGCTTTTTGTGAATGTTTTCTTTGCTTTGATTTGGGAAAACATATGTGGTCATCCTAGAATCCCCTTAAAGGGGCTAGAGATGACATTTCTCTTTAGAAGTATCATTCTTTTACTTGCTTCCTTTGTATTCTACACACCTTAATTGGGAGATGACCATTCTAGAATCTTCGAAATAGGACTAGAAATTAGACTGCCTTTATTGATTTATTCTTTTACTGCTTTCTTTACTACTTTCTTATAATTGTCATGCATTTGTTCACCTTAAAATTGTTTTCATTTGATAAAGCATTAAACTTTTGGCCAATTAAAAGATTGTTTAAACTGAAAAACTAGTTTTGGAATCCTCTTTGGTTTCGACAATTAGTGCAGTTTATCTATTTTGGACCAATGTCCCGAGTCAAATTAGTTTTTTCCTTAGATGTTTCCTTAAGCTAAAAAATGTAGGTGGCGACTCCTTTTCGAAAAAAAAAAAAAAATCAGACTAAATAGACTTTCACGCTGTAAACTCAACTCAAAATGAGCTTTCCTATTTCATATTTAGCGGTTGGACTAGGCGCTTAGGTTGAGGCCTCACATATCCCTGCCGGTGTACATGGTTTCATCAATGAACTTCAAAGTTTATGTTTGAATAAGTTTGCATCAGCAGTGGCTGCAATAGCTTAGAAAGATCAAATTATCTAAATCATTGGCTGAAGCCTATTAGGCAAATGACCGAATAAGGGCAAATTCAGCAATTTGCATTTTTTGTTGTATCAAACTTGAGGACTTTACCTAAATTTATGTAATACATTTGCAATTTCTTTCTACGTAATTTTTGAAATTTAAAATAGTTAGTATATATATACATATATAAACGTTGTTAAGTGCTTAGTTCAGTCCTGAAATGGAACCTTATATCGAATGTATAAGAAGCAATATCAAATTTCTTTATATGGATAATGGGAGTGCTGTTAGTTCTTTTTATTTCATAATTTTAAATTGGTTATGTATACTATACATGGCAAGACTCCACTATGATGAGTATTCAACAATTTGCCATTTTTGTATTATCAAAATTGAGGACTTTATCTAAATTTATGTAATACATTTGCAATTCGTTTCTGCATACTTTTTGAAATTTAAAACAACATATATATATATAAACGTTATGTTAAGTGCTTCGTTCAGTCCTCAAAAATGGAAGCTTATATCGAATGTATAAGAAGTGATGTCAAATTTATTCATATGGATAATGGGAGTTGAAGATGCGTCATTTGGAGACAGAGAAAATGAGCTTATTTTTATTTTAATTTATAAAAGTCAGTTTTCTTTTTATTAAACCCGTTTAACATTTTCAGGTAAACAACTTTTATTTGTGGAGTCGTCACCCTCTTTAAGGAAAATTCTTGAATTAACCATTTCTTCGGAAATGATCAATCAGATGTTAACCAGAGTCTAGGTAAGGAAGTTGAGTACGATCACGGGAAGGTTTTAGGCATCTAGACAGTCTGGTTGGAAACCGGCCTCTATCTTTTGTTCAATCATTCACAATTCTAATATTATGATTAACTTTTAACTGAGATGAAAAATATGTTTTAATGCATTTTTTTTTTAGAAAATATGGCAATCATGGATATTAGCAATCATACAAAGCATAATTAAAGCCATCCCAAGAAAGAGGGAGGATAATAGAGTTACAACCAATGTCCTAATTTTACAATTTATCGTTTGTCCCCATAAAATCTTCCAAATCAATAAATAATTACACTCATGCAATTAATAGGATCCATTATGGACCCTTTACATAATGCTCAATAGTAATAAAGCTAGGAACCAATCACAATGAAATAAAGCAATATAACAAATTAATATGAATCACACTTACACATAATATTTAAAGAACAAATAGAAACATAAGGGTCAAAATGAATGTTAGCAACATCAATGATTAATGGTTAGCACATTAAGCAAAGAGCAATATAATATTAAATGTAAATAGCTTAGAATTTAAATAACAATAATTTAAATGATAGAAAAATAAATAACAATAAAGTAAAAGCATTAATTTTTAATTTGAAACAAGATTTGAGTTTAAGAATTTAATGTTTATCATGATGATGAACAACTATAACTATCATTACCCATTTCTTGTTCTTTATTTGTTATTCGGGCCTAAATGAGTCATTTACGTAATAAAAAGTAAGATTGTTTAGTGCATAACTCGAATGGATCCCAGAATCAAAGTTATTTTGTTGGTTTACAGCTTCTGAGATTCTGAAATAAAGGTCCGTTCACCACAAGAAGTGGCGTACACCCTAAGTAGTGGCATGCAGACCTTGCTCTAATCAGAAAACCCATAAGAGTCACTAAACTTTTTGGTTGGCTAAGAACGGTGTGTGTCGCACATAGTGGCGTGACGCCATGGACTAGTAGTGTGCGCCACTACTGGCACAGTCAGAAATGCTTGGTTGATCACAGTTTCCCTTACAACCACTGAAGAATAGGTGTTTTATGCACAATATAAGAGAAAAAGATGAAGAAATAAGATCAGAACTCTTAGAGGTTATCTTGTTTTGGAGAAAATCTAAAGATTGGTGTGAAAATGAATCAAGAAACCCAAGAGCTTTGATGCTTGTCCAATGATCCGAGGTTCAAATTAATAAAAGTGTTCTTTTGATGTTTGATCACGAGGTGGAGTTTTTATCAAAAACTAATAAATAACATCTAAGATTCAAGCTATAATTATAAGATGTGGCTTTAAATCAAAGATGAGAGGAAAAAAATGCAATAGTTTCCCTTATGAACCAAAGAACCCCCCTCTTAAACCCTTTCTTATTTACAGGCAAATGGGGAGATGAGGAGACCTTTATTTTGGGCTTAGGTGGCAATTGGACCATCTATTAAACGACTCAAATTTGTTAACGCGGAACATCAGTCCAAGAACCAAGGCAATCAGATATTCCGATCTCGTTTTATGACAAAAAAGGTTATCATCACTGAATCCTATTGCCGGAGCAAAAATTGAGCGTCTATAGGAGTGCTGTTAGTTTTTTTTTTTTTTTTCATAATTTTAAATTGGTTACGTATACTATGGATGGCAGGACTCTACCATGACAAGAATACTAAAAATAATAAAGCATAAATTCTAAAACCTTATAGAATCCTAAATCTTTCAAATCATAAATCTTAAAACCCTAAAAACTAAACACTGAGATCCTAAAATCTGATCGATAAGCCTAAAATTCTAAATCTCTAAACCCAAAACTTTAAATTCTAAAACCAAATTTCTATTTTTAAGGGACACCCATTAGTCCCATCATTTATATTTTTCCTTTTCAATTTTATCTTATGTTGAACAAGTCTTATGTAAAGAAATATCCCAATAATCATCAACATCACTTATTTAACGTTCTTCTATGAGCTCCTATTCACTTGTATAGAAATAGCTTGAAAGTCGAAACTAAAGGAGGAAATTCTTTCTATCTCCATAATTACCTTCCTAAATTTCTAGAGAATCTTTCAACCCCATCCTCAGGTCCACTCTTCGTCTTCGTCATTGTATATGAAGTAGTGCAACTGCTTCAAATCATGGACAATATATGAATGGAGCAAACTCAATCCTCCTCTTTTCCGTTCTTACGGGACAATATACAAGGAATCGATAGTACATTATTTTGTTTTATTTCTATTACCTATAGGAACAAAATATATAGAGATAAAATATAAACATAGAAAATTTTGTTTCCTTAATCTAGAGAGATGATTGTATAATTTGTATAAAGACATTTTTTCATCTCCTTTGTGGTTACTTCTTGTAGGTTGACAAAGATAGAGAGAAAAATTAGTGTTTTGCCAATAGGTATGTAAGCAACCTAAATTTTTTTTTTTTTTTTTTTTTTTTTTTTAGATGATTGTATCAAATTTGCATAAAGAACATTGGTTTTCCAATCTCCCTTTGTGGTTACTTCTTGTAGGTTGACAACAGATAGAGAGAAAAATAAGTGTTTTTGCCATAGGTTATGTAACGCAACCTAATAATTTTTTTTTTTTTTTTTTTTTTTTTTTTTTTACAATCAATCAAAACTCAAATGTGGGAACTCTTATAGAGGTCGACAGCCAGTCAACATTTAGGCTTAGTCATGGTAAAAAGTATATTTGGGGCTCCCCCGCCCCCCCTCCTACTTCAGAATACCCTTAAGGCTTGGACTTTGAATAACATATATTTTGCCCAATTATATGTAGTAGGCGCTAGTAGGGCTAGCATGGAAGGCCCAACACATAATTTTGGGTTATATATATATATATATATATATCATATATATATATATATAATATATATTATATAATATATATATATATAATATATATATATTAGGGGAAGAGATTCAAACTAAAATCTAATTGAAACGTTCTAAGATGCACTTATCATTAGGAGCTAGTTCCTTTTTTTTTTTTTTTAAAATGAAGAGAGAGGATATGAAAATCCGGATCTATATATACACTATCACTGGATTATACTTTGGTGTGCCAACTAGAACTTATGCTTTGTAATTGTTGTTTTAGTTCGAAATTAAATTTTGAAACATAGTTTAATTAATTCTTTTAACATCCGTTTCTGTATATTTTTTATATTCAAAATTTGTAATTTTTTTTTTTTTTAAATTGAGAGAGGAGGATATGAATCCGGATCTATATATACACTTATCACTGGATTATACTTTGGTGTGCCACTAGACTATGCTTTGGTATGTTGTTTTAGGTTCAGAATTAATTTGACATAGTTTATTAATTCTTTTACATCCTTTCTGTATATTTTTATATTCAAATTTGTATTTATATTTTAAACTGTAGATAGCTCATAGGACTTTTAAGTAGTTGTAGACAGGTCTGTAATTTTTAACCTTAATCAAATATTAAATTCATTTATCATTAATTTCCTTTAACCTCTTTTCCTTTCCATACTTGTCAATTTTTTCTTCAGTTTTGTATACCATGTTTTCCTTTAAATTGATGGAATGCTACCTATTGGATTGATGGTTCTTAGTAATCTATATTGTCACATGTACATTTGATTTGTTTTGAGTATTACTTGCAATAGAAGGTAATTGTTAGGATAATACTATATTCTTATCCAGAATTTCCTTCCCCCATCCCACAATCAGAGGAGAGACCCAAAAACGTACCTAGCAACAGACTTACAATTTCACCATGTAAAAAAGTTTGGATAAGTTTTCAGTTTCTTTATTAAAAAAATGATAGTAATGGGGACAAAGAGAGAGAGAAAAATCAGAAAAGTTTTTTAATCGACTATGAAAAAGGATTTTAACTTTTTAAAAGACAATTATCAAAAAAATTTTTTTTTTTTTAAAATTTCAGGGTGACCCATTGCCCTTTTGCAATAAGCTCCTTTCATCTCTGTCCTTATCCTAACTTCGTCCAATTTAGAGCAAATAATAACTTGATTATTTTATTACGTGGTGGCTTGAGAGGATATTTCTTTCTTTTTTTCCTAATTCTCAAAATATATAAATTAACCTCTCAATTTTTTATTTTAACCTTGTGTCACCCTCAACTTTTATTTTATTAATTGAACACTTCAACTTGCAAAACTAGATCAATTATATACTCATTAAAAAATTAAAATTTATAAAAAATTATTGTCCTAAAAATCATGCTAACTATATATTAAATCAATATTTTATAGAAATAAGCCAAAAATCCTAAAAATTATTGATATTAGTGTTGAAAGGTGTATAATATTATCAAAATTTATAAGTTCAAGTGTACGATAAATCATTCGCAAAATTCAGGATGCCATAAAATTAAAATTACAAAATTGAAAAGTGAATTTATGTATTTAGCCAATTCTTTTTTAAGAGAATATATATAGATGAGGCATGAGATCAATAAAAAATAGGATTTGTTGCGAATCTTTAAATTCAATTATAATTGTAATAAATCATAAAATTAGACATTAAAAAAATCATTAATCCTACCATCATAAGTAAATAAATTAATAAAGTTTCCATATAATATTAAATTAACTTCTTCAAAGTTAGGATTTCATCTATACAAAAATATTTATAAAACAGATAATTATAGATTTTGCAACGAAATTAATTTTCAAAAAAAAAAAGATTTAGAATACTGGTGAATAATTTAAAAAAAAAAAAGAAATGCACTTTTTTTTTCATATTTGGGTAGGGCCATTTTCACACATTATATTATTGATTGGACAAACAAGCATATTCACAGGTCTCATCCAGCTGTGCAAAGAAAGACAAAGATGGAGCTTTTATAGGTTGACTGCATACGCCTAACTAACAAAAGAAATAGCTGGAAAACTAAAAATAGGCTCATCATTGTATTTCTGGATAATATTAGTTTATCCTTTTTTTGTAAAATGCATAATATCATAATATTTAAGTTTTATTTTTTTTTTCTTGCATTGAATTTTTATAAGAAAATGAAAAATTTATTAATCTATATAAATCTAATATATGAAACGATATCAAATGCTATCGCGTGTTTGAGTAGATACAATTTGAGTCACGTAATAATTAAAACAGAGTTGATTAGTTCATTTCTATTATAAAATTATTTGGTTTCATTCTATTTATAAAAAGATTAAAAATTTTCAGTTGATTTGGTTTTTATTATATAAAAATAAAAATTTGAAGTACTAAAAATTAAGTCAAAATTAAAATTAAACTAAGTTGAATTGAATCAAATTAATTCAATTCTATAAAAAAAATTCAATTCATTTAAGTTTTTATAAAAATTTAATTTATTTAATTTATATTAATTCAGTTTGGTTTGGATTAACTAAATATCCATCCCTAATAGTGTAACATAAAAAATAAAATATTTAGGGATAGTTGTTAATATTTTTTTTGGTTTTTTATTTTTCATTCTTGAAAAACACAAAACTGTTTTTAATTTTTGATTTTTAATTTTTAAAAACTGTTCTTTTTTTTTCTTCTCTAGTTTCTCCATTTTATGAGCTTTTTTTATATACAAAATTCAACTTTTATATATATAAAAGATATAGCAAAGAGGATACGATAATTAAAAAAAATTAAAAGGATATCATTTTTTATTTAAATACAAAAAAATCTATCTAAAAGATGAAACATGTAAGAGAGAAACTTGTAGAAGAGAGAGAAGAGAAAAGCACATAAAAAAAATGAAATCTCGTAAACCACAATTTATAGTTTTATAAAACACATTTTTTATTTTTTGAACAGTTTTCAAAAATTAAAAAATAAATTTAAACATTTTTATAACAAATATGTTTCATTTTTTTTTATCAAAATTAAACGAAAAACTAAAAATTATGACAGCAACAAATGCCACCATAGTTTCCATTTGATTAACTAGCTGTGGTCAACTATTGATGACCAATGATTACCAATTGGTTGTTCCGATCACATTCAATGATGACCAATGCAAATAAAACTCACTAAATTAAATTGACAATTATTTAAATAACATAAAATATATTTTTATAAAAATATATAATTAAAAATTTTTATATTTTATTTTAGTATAATAAAGCTACAAGATTTATTAAACATAAAATTGAATTGATAAATGAAAAATATTTTTATTTTGATAAGAGCCTCTTTGTGTGTATGTTGATTTATATTAAATCCTTCAATTCGTAAAGTAATTATATTTATAATTATATTTATTGGACACTTTGACTTATAAAAATTTTACTTAATATAATTTTACTTATTATCTATAAATTATACTTATTAAATAAAATAACTTTAAGATAGTTAAAACTGCAAAAAATATTATTGAATAATTTATTTTATTTAATTAAGTAATAGCCATGGTATGAAAACTAACTGTAGAGCAATCTCGGAAGTCAAACAAGTTTTGCTACTACGCCTGCAATTCAGCGGATGACATAGACAGAAGGTACGGTACATACCGAGTAAGTATGATTGTTTTTTTGTTTTGTTTGTTCATTTTTGAGAGGGAGAAAATAAAGTGAAGGAGGAATAAGAGGAATTTGACAAAAATTATATTCAGAACGTATTAAATCAATATTTTGTATATAAAAGTTAAAAATTTTTAAAATTTATAAATTTTTAATATAAGGAGGTGTGAAATTATTAAAAAAATAAAGTTCAGGGTGCTATAAGATCGATTTTTAATTCAAGGTGCCACAACATTTTTTTTTTAAATTCAGGGGTTAAATGATGTATTACGCTAATAGTTATATGTCATATTTTTTAACTTGAAATATTTATGCAAGGGAATTGTTTATCATAGTTAATGCTATACTTAAGATAGATTCCTCTTTGCTTATTTGCTTAGCTTAGTCTAAACCTACTTGAAATGGAGGCCTAATCATAATACTGGTTTTTGGTGTTTGTTGAATCTTCGATTGACTTGTAAACCTTTGTTGATGTAGCTTCACTTCTAGGTCTTCTAATCAACCTCCTAAATTCCTCTTTTGAGGATTGGTATGCAATTAGTGTTGAAGTTAGGCCTTAGGTCTTTCACTTTTTGAGAAATACGAGACATCTAAGTTATAAAAGTAAAGAAATTTATTCATTGACAAGAAAAAGAAAAAACGTGAATGGTGATTAGATTGATAATAAAATAGAATCTTTGGTCGTAAATAGTGATTCAATTGATGATAAAAAAAAGAGAATTCTCACCAAAATCACCGATGATGTGTGTTTTGGCGAAAATAAAAACTTAAAGTAAACAAAATTTTTTATTGAAATCATTAGTTAACTTAGTGGATCCTTAACAAAATATTATGTTTGTTGACTAGTGTTCAAGAACCGTTGTTCGCTGACTTGATAAGGTCTAACCTTTCGCTCCCCTACTATATCTCGTATTTGCACTAAAACCACCAAATGAATATGTCTTAGTGAAAAAGTCATTTGATAATTAAAATTTTTTATTTTGTATTAAACCCATCAATTTATTTGGTGGCTTCAATACAAGATAAAAATCATTGTTTATTACTCTGCTTAATTTTTGCTGACTATGTCTTTATGGTTTACTTTTTGTATGATACTGAAATCACAAATTGAGTTGATGGTTTTAATGCAACATTCTCTGTCCACGATAGAACAAACATTATATTTGTAAATAGTTTTGATTTGACACTATATTTGTAGTTTTTACAAAAGCATTATTTTTATCAAAATCCTACGTGGGAGGTGTGGAATTAGAACATTGTTTTATTTTTTCAGTTGGCCATCAACTCAAGCTTTCCGGTAAAACATAATTTCAGTGAAATTAATTGTAAATACACATTTTTAAAATTTATTTATTATTTTAAAAATATTTTTAAATTAACAAATTTAATATCTTATTTTTAGCAAAAATGATGCAAATTAATCATAAGCACAAAATTTTATGTCCTAAATTTATTCAAGAGTTGATTTTGGACGAAATTGAACTAATAAAAAAATAAAATTCAAAAACCTAAATTAAGCTTTCATCTAAAAGAAAAGAAAATTTTCTTGTCACAGACTATTGAGATGGAGTGAGAAGAAAAAGAAAAATTCATCAAATAAAGAAAGGGGATAGAAATTGAAAATTCAAAAAAAAAAAATTCGGTATACACACTTAACTCTTTAATAGTAACACTTATACTGAACTCTTTACATTAAGGTTTATTTGTATTTGCAATAATTAGGAATACAAATTTCTAACTCATATAGGATATCCACTATTTCATAACACCCCCTTGGATATCCATTTTTCAAAGAATATGTGTCTTGAAAACCTTACTAAGAAAAAACCCTGTGGGAAAAAATCTTAGTGAAGGAAAAAAATACATTATTCTTCTCATAAATACTCATTGAAATGCTGCCTCATTAAAAACTTTTACCAGAAAAACTCAATGGGAAAAAACCATGGTTAAAGGGAAAAAGAATACAGTGCGTATTTGTTCCCCCTCATGAAGATAAATCTTGAGATCTTTGAGTTTATGCATTTTCAATTTTTATACAGCAATCCTTCAAAACTTATGGTGAAAAGCTTGTAGTAGAAAGTGTTTTGATGAGCAAATCAACAATATAATCGCTTGAGTAGTTGAACTTCAATAACACAATTCTTTTTGTAGATCATGAGTAAAGAAATATTTTGTAAAATATGTTCTTGTTTCCTTTAATATATCATTCCTCTAAGGGAGATGAAAGTACGAAATATTATCTCAATGTAATATTATAGGAATTTCTCTCTGAAAGATTAGATTGTACGTACTTTGAACAGATACATTCTTGTCTTTCTTTATGAGTAGCTAGAGTTTCTACATGACTGAAAAAGTAGTAGTAATACTTCATTCATTGAATACCATGAAATGATTGTACATCCACATGTGAATGAATGACTTGCTTATGATCTAACACAATGTGGATTACACAAGTAACCTGCATTTTTATAGCCAGTCAAAGCTGATTTTGATATGTTAGTTGTAATTTAATCTCATATCTATTATTCCATAGAGATATCAAAATATATGTTTTAACTCCATTCAATTTCTTCATATTCAAGAAGAACTAATCTTGCAAATAAAATTTATAAAAATGCTTATATCTAATCATATGACTAGCAAGATATATTATTGTCTTTATTGCACTAAAATATAGTACTTCAACACCGATAAGTTCTTCATAATTTTCTCAAAGTTGAAAAATGGTCATTGTTTTATCAAGTGACCTCACAACTATTGGCATCTACATAAAATCAGTTTAATAACTTAGTCATATATGTGGATTCATAGACAAAATTCAATTTATAAAATGTTTGATCTTCAGGCCGAGATAAAACTTTATGTTCCCAATATCTTTCATCTTAAACTCTTCCTTTAAAGAAACTATAATCTTTGGAAGCTCTTCAGAAGTTCCAATAATGTTCATGAATCAAATATTGATAAATTCATATTCAAAATCTCTTTATAAAAATTCATGAACATATAATAATATCATTGTAATATTCTTTTAATAAAGATTCATTAATTAAAATATCACCTTACTCATGATAGCATATAAAGTAAATATCAAAAGTATGAAATCACGTGACTTTCAACAAAATAATATTATAAATACAATGTAATAGATACAACTTTTACATTGATGATACAACTATTATAAATACAAAATATTATAAATACAAGCATGTGACTTTCTACTTTTTTATATGCATACAGCGATGCTGATTGGGCAGGTTCCATCGATGATCAGAAGTCAACAACTAGGTCTGCTGTTTATTTGGTTTCTCATCTTATTTCTTGGACATCTAGCAAATAAAAAGTAGTGTCTCATTCTAGTATAGAGCGCGACTATCGTGCATTGGCTGCTGCCACTTCCGAACCTGATTGCAATTTTTACTATGTGAAATTGGGTGTTATTCATCTCCTCCTCCAGTGCTTTGGTGTGATAATCTCAGTGCCACTTATTTAATAGCAAATCCTATATTTCATTCTCCAACAAAGCACATGGAAATAGACGTCATTTTGTGCGTGATAAGGTGAAGGAAAAAGCCCTGGTTATTCGATACATTAGATCTCAAGATCAAGTTGTAGACATATCTACGAAAGCACTTTCCAAACATCAGTTACATGAATTGAGGAACAAGTTGAGCATGCTTGCCAGCCCAGCTCAACTTGTGGGGCAACGTAAAGGGATTTTGAATTCAATAATTATCTGTATAGCTGTGTTTTCTAGATGTCCTACCTGATTTGGGACTCTTAGGTGTTGTATGTATACACTGTTATTGTCAATGAAAATACGTCAAGTACAACTCTTTGAAAGTCATTATTTTTTGAAAAAGAATGGTGTCGTATGTAGGAAACATAAGTTATTCTCCACCCATTAAAAATATGTAAAAAAACATGGAAAAAAAAGTACCTAATCACTCCATAAACAATTGTTCATGTTCAAGACTTTCTTTTACAAAAATATGTCTACTTCAAATAATACGAAGGTTAAAAATTATTTTTCGTGAAGAAGCAAATAGCATATAAAGCTGCAAATAGCAAATTATGTAAAACAATTATATCTCGAAGAGTTATTTCTCCATTCATATGGTTCCACTTCATATTTTAAGCATTTTAATGACCTATTAAAAGGGGCAGTAATAAGCTTTGCCATTTGCCTCATTTTAGACACTTGAATGACCTATTAGATGGGATAGCTCCGGCTTATGCCTTTAATTCCATATTGTTTCATTGCAATGTACAATTTTTTGCTCTTTTTATCTTCTTTCTTCCTCTATGTCTTGTAAATCCTAACATGGGTACTATAGATTGATAATCTGCAAAAAAAAAAAAAAAAAACAATAATACAGTGAATAAAAGCTTTGCCATTTGCCTCATTTTTAGACACTTGAATGACTAATTAGATGGGATAGCTCCGGCTTAAAATGCTTTTAATTCCATATTGTTTCATTGCAATGTTTACAATTTTTTGCTCTTTTATCTTCCTTCTTCCGTTCTTATGTCTTGGTAAATCCTACATGGGTTACTAATAGATTGATAATCTGCAAAAAAAAAAAAAAAAAAAAAATCAATAATATAGCTATTATATTTATTAAACATAAATATTGAATTGATAAATGAGAAATAAAAAGTAGCATTTCATGAATCTCTATAAGAATTCATGAAAATATTTAATTATTATAAATAATAAAAGATATTTTATGTGGTTTATTATTATTATTTTTTTAATATCTAATGTTGAGTTAAGAAATTAGAGCATGCTCAGTCCATGGGAATCGAATTTATAAAGTTTACTAATTTAAAAAAAAAGTTCACTAATTAAATATTAAATTCAACATTAGCTTAACTATAAATCATTGACCTAAAATTATAAAATATTCTCACTCTTCAAAATTCAATTATACTATTGCACTTGGCAAGCAAGTAGATAGAAACACCGGTACTCTACCATGGTTAGTGAAAATGCCAAATGATTACTCAACTTTACAAGAAGATTTTTAGTAATTAATCCTTAATTTTGATGTTGATTTATTAAATTATCTAATTTGTAAAAAGGATATTTATGGAATATTTTAATTTAGAAAAAATTATAAATGTATCATCATATTATGTTGAAATTAATTATTTTGTCTCACATATTTTTTAAAATATATTATTTTGTCTTTATCTTTTTTACTATTATAAACTATTGTCCTTTCCTCAAAAAAATTCAATCTTCTCTGTTAAATGACTTGTAGAAAGACACAAGTACCCTTAATTCCCTTTTAAATTTGCATTTCGTACCATATATATTTCTTGAACTAAACAATGGAAACATCTCGACTGTTGAACAAAATCAAGACGAAAACAACCAAGAGTAAAATGTTTTACTTATTTTGTCATTCACTTCCTGTAATAACAATCAAGATGAAAACTCCAAAAACATAATTCTGCAAACATCCTAGCGCATCCATTTACAAGACCTGTACTTGATCCTATATAAGAGGCTGTAACAGTTCCCTATTATGCATCTATTTCTGTTATTGCATGACGTTAGTGATTAGACATTTATTTTTGTTTTTGTTTATAAATCTACTAATGAGATAGAGGGGAAGAGAGAATAAACAAGAAGGGGAGGAAAGACAAAAGGGTATTTCAGTCTATTATTTTAAATTTAAATGTAAAAATTGAAAATGTTAATGAAATGAGGGACGAAAAAATATAAAAATAAAATAAATCTATTTTTAATAATATGAGAACAAAGTAGTTAATTTTGGTATAATATGAGGAGATGTTTATAATTTTTCCTTTTTAATTTATAAAAGTTATACTTATTGAATAATTATAAAATAAATAAAAATGTGAAAATTGTTAATTAATTTGTACTAGAAGATGTATGAAGTATCCTATTCATTTTAATTATATACATTAATTAAAAAACTTATATAATTACATTTAATAGATGTAATTTTTCAAGTTAAAATATTTAATATTTAAAATTCTCTGAATTGAAGCCTCTAGTAAGTTTACTTAAAAATTGAGAATACTGTGTTTTTTTTTTTTTTTAAATTGAAGTGTCAATAATTATTATTTTTGTCTAAATAAAAATATAAACTCAGATCTTGCATAGTTTCTAGATTTGTTGAATAAAAATATAAGCCATGATGTGAAAACTAACTTTAGAGCAATCTCTGAAGTCAAGCTAGTATATCTACTAAGCTCTCAATTCAGTGGATGATTGTCAATGATATAGACAGAACTTATGGTAGATATTTCTGTCTTCAGTTAACCCTAAAATAAGGGGAGAAAGGACCGTGTTGGATTTGACTCTAGAAACTTGATTTAAAATAAGTTTAATAGTCCAACGGTTGGAGTTCGAGTCCTTGAATTATATGAGTTTTGATTAATTTGACGAGTTAAAAGAAATATTATTTTTATTATATAGATCATAATATTATTCGATCTATTAGATCTTTTAATGAATTAAAAAATTAATATGAGACATTTTAAGGTCAAGTTATTTTACTTTAACAAAAAAAATGTGTTTTCTACTTTTAAAATAATAAAAATATCTAAAAACCAGAAATTAAAAATTAAAAAATTAAAAAAGAAAATTGTTCAATTTTTCTTGTCCACCATCAACAAAAGGAGTGGATTTTTTTGTATTTTTAAATTTTTTTATATTTTAAAAATATTTTTAAACTATAAAATTCAATATTTTGTTGATTTTTACCAAAAATGAGGTAAATTGATCATAAACACAAAGTTCATATCTAAATTAATCCAACAGATAATTTTAGACCGAATTGAACAATATTTAATAAAAAAATGAAAATAAAAACACTTAATTAAGCATTTATCTAATGGAGAAGAAATATTTCTTTATAACATGTAAATGGAATTAAAAAAATCATAAATAAAGAAGGTAGAAAGGAATTAAAAAACTATGTGTCTATTCAAACATAACGTAATCTTTTAATCAGTGCTTGATAATCCTTAAAGCAGTCATTTGGATTAATAAAATTTGAGTTATAAAATTTATTCAAATTCATTCATTTTAGCTAGGATTGAACAATTAATTTAAACATTTTCGGTTTCAAGTGAATTAATTTGCTTTTTTACACATTAAGGCTTCATTTGGTATAAATGAATTCAAAATATAAAATTTATTTGTAAATAAATTCTAGTAGAATTCATTCATGTCTGGTATGATCAGTTGAAACGTATAATTCAATTGAATTTGTTTGGTTTGAAAATTTATAATTGAAAATTCGTTTGGTTTTGTTTCTTAAAATATCTTTGAAATAGTAATTTTTCAAAAATAAATAATAAATACCAATTATATTTATTTTATGTTATATAATTTTTATATTTTTATTAAAATAAATATATATATCTTTTGAAAATAAGTAAAATTTTTTAAAATATAATAATACAATTATATTTATTTTATGTTATATAAAATTTTTAATAATTTATTTTAAAAATAAAATAATAAAAAATAACAGTAATATATAAAAATTAAATTGGAATTTAATTTTAGTATAAAAATAAAACAGTATTAATAAAATTATTGAATTTAATTTAGTTAACATAAATTTTCCTCCTCAGTAATAAAAAAATGCTAAAAAATATTAAAATAAAAAACACAAGAATAGAAAAATATTTTTCTAAAAAAATAATTTTTTTTAAATAAAATTGTTCAAGTTTGATAAAATAAATAAGTTAAATAAGTAAAAATTTATAAAATTAACTTTGTAGAAAGAGAAGAGCAATTTTGTCATGAAAAGTTAGATCGCTTATTTTTGTGGAATTCATTTAGAAATTCCATTTATTTTTGTGGAATTTAGTATAGTTATATTCAATTATATAGAATTGAATTCCTAAAATTGAAATTTACATTTTTTTTCATCCCAAATAAAAAATATGGATTTTTAAATGAATTCCACAAAATTTTATGCAATTCATTTGTTCATTTTATGGAATTCATTTGATAAAATAAACTTGCAAGTGTTTCAGCAACTATGATTGATAGTTTCAAAGATTACTCAATTGGCAATTTCTACATTGACTGGGTTTGTGAATGTGGCAAGAGTCCATGAGGAGAGTTCTTCGATTTTTAGAGACAAATTTCGACAGCAGTGGAAGAAATCAGATATTGGCTGCTACAAACTTAAAACTGACGCAACTTTATATGTCGATGGGAGATGTGGTTTGGGAATGGTGATCACAAAAAATATGGGTGAAGTTATGGCATTAAGTTTATATTGCAGGATGTGTTCACTCACAGCAGAAGAAGCAAAGGCAGAGGCAGAGGCAGAGGCAGAGGCAGAGGCTGCTGTTTTTGCATTGTCTCGTGCTCAAGATATGGGGTTTCAAAAATTGATAATTTTATTGGAGCTTTTATCCACCTACACACCTAGGGAGATGGTATCTGTAAGTTAGAGTTTTAGCCGATTCTTTTTATAATTTTCGAATCTGTCACTGTTTCAAAGAATGCAACTCTGTTGCTCATAATCTTTCCCAGGATGCTTTAACTTACGGGTTGTTAGAACATGATTGGATGGAGGAAGTACAATCTTTTACTTTGTCTTTACTTTGACTGATATGATGGGTTAATTTTATTGACGAGCTCTCAAATTAAGGCCTCTACGTTTAATTATACTTACACTTTAATTTATAATTTAAAAATACTTTCACTTTAATTTTGTAATACTAAAAATGTCTTTAACCGATTTTAATTAATTTTTCGGCACTGGATTGCCATGTGGTATGACACGCCATATAGAAAATTAAAACACTATCTAGGTGCCATTTATATCTTTTTTTTGTTTTAAAAATATTTGTAAGTAATAAAAAATTTAAACCATATCAATTAATTAACTTCTTTTATATTAAAAAAAATTCCTTAGTTTGGCAGTTGATACCTTAAGCCCGTAATATAAATTTGCATGGAATTTTATCAAAAACAAACCACTATGATAAAACTGTTAAACAAAGACAAAAAAAAAAAAAAAAAAAAAAAAAAAAAAAAAAAAAAAAGTTTGGCAGTTTGATTAACCTTAAAAGCCCGTAATATAAATTGCATGGAATTTTATCAAAACAAACCACTATGGATAAACTGTAAACAAAGAAAAACAAAAAAAAAATAAAAAAAAAAAAAAAAAAAAAAAAAAAAAAAAAAAAGAAGGTCATCAATAATATCAAAACTGCTCGAAATGGTTAAACTGATAAGCTAATAGACATGAAAAGATGTAACAGTTAATGTTACAAATCTTTGAAATGAATCTGCACATATAAAACAACACAAACTTTTTTTTTTTTAAATCTAACAACAGAAACTTCATCACGATAAAATAAACAGAAAATGCATTTCCACCAATAAAATCATTAAAGCATTTTTAAATCTAAACAAATTCAATTTTTCTTTCACGAATTCGTAAGAATGAGTTAAAATTATTTATGAGAAAAAATAAAACCAACAATCCAAAAAATAAAAGTCTATAATTAATAATTAAAGATACCTAATATACAAATGTTTAGGAAAAAAAAAGCAACTATATTTTAACGATGGTTTAATTTTTTATTACTTAAAAGTATTTTTGAAAAATATAATATGCCACCTAGACATTGTTTTAATTTTTTCCCACCTAGACCAATTGTTTTTAATCCTTTTTATATGCCACGTTTAATATCACTTGGCTCTCGGTGTCCAAAAATGAATTAAAAGCGGCCAAAGGCAGGTGCCAAAAAATGAATTAAAACGGCCAAAGGCATTTTCAATATTACAAAATTAAAGTTGAAGCATTTTTAAGTTACAAATTGAAGCGTAGGTACAATTAAATACAGATGCCCTAAGTTGAGGCACCACCAATGAAATTAACTCCTTGAATGAACTTTAATTGCTAGTTGGAGATCAATTTTTGAAGTTAGTAATTTTAAACCAATATTGATTAAACTTCATTTTAATTCTAATTCAAAGCAGACGGTGATGATGTCTATTTATTTGTAAGTGAGGCATAAATTCCATTTGTATGAGCTTTAACAGGCTAGTAGGTAAATTAGAGAGGGGGGAATTAATTGTAAGGATTGAGAAATCCGTGAGTGCAAAATTATGCGCCCTTTAAAATTTAGAGCAGCTTCCACTGTCCATTAGTTATTGTTAAGGGAAAATTATTATGTTATCTCTATATTTTTTAAATGCACTAATTTTTTTTTTATGTTTTACATTTGAGATATTAATATTTTTTTTGTCAGTTTTTTATATTTTTTTCGTTTAATAACTTATGAAAATGGGAACTATTCCTTTATTTAAACTAAAATTAACAAATTTCTATTGAAAAAATTGCCATTTTTATCCCTATATATTAATTAGTAGTATATCCTTACTGACGCGGAATCCTATGGAAATTAATTCCAAGAACTCTATGACAAGATTTGGAATAGGTCAAAGATCAAACTAAACTCTCCTCTATGGCACCCAAAGCTTAAAGAAGCAAGACTAGGAAAAGTTGGGCCTTAGGAATCAATTGTGGAACATAGGAAATTGAATATAAAACTCCTACGTTGGGATCGGCCGTAACCAACAAAGGGTCGCCGTAACCAAAAAGGAGAGGCACTAAATAGAAACCGGTTCTTGGTGCATGGTGGACCGCGCACTGTTCGCAACTAAGGCGGCTTACAAAAATCAATAAATAATAATATACAATCACATAAATAATGGGGGAAAGATAATTTATATTACAGTGAGTCAAAGGCTTTGGAAAACGCAGGCAGAAATTAGAAGCGATAATAATAAATACATAAATAAATGGGGAAAGATAATTATATTAACAGTTAGTCAAAGCTTTGAAACGCAGGAGAAATTAGAAGGAAGTGCAGTGGCCTGATCAACCAGTGTATCTTTCTAATGGAAACTGTGTCCTTAACTTAAAAATTTAAATTTTCTCCTACAGCAGGGGTATATTGATGATGGTGGATCCGTATCACTTACATTTAATGAAACAAATGCAAAAAATTGATGGAAGGACATGAAAATGTATCGGATTTAAAATATAAAAAAAATTAATGCATATTTAAAAATAAAAAAGAAGGTCGTTAACTTTTTCTTAGTGAACGAGTCCCACCAGCGATGAACATGATTCCACTTTCAAACCGAAATTGAACTGGTTAAAATCGACATTAAACTATAGTCAATGGTTTCTGGTTCCAAATAATAACTGAGTATACTTAATGTTCAATTTTGTCTTCATTTTTTGATATCGAAATCAGTAGTTTTGATTTAAAATCGATTGAATATAGCTTGAAACCGTGAAAAACACATTCTTAAAGAAAGTTTCAGCTTGTTTTTTGGTTTTATTATAGACTTTTTAAATAAATTTTAAGAATTAAATTGATTTAATATTTTTCAATAGTAATATTCATAATTATTACTCTCTTTGTTCTCTTTATTTAGAGAAAATTTTCTTTTTTAGGTTTTTTATATTAGAGAATTTTACTCTAAATAGTAACTTTGCAGTGCAAATCAAGTTAAAAAGACTAGAATATCCTTGGAGTGTATGTGCTTGTTTTAAGATTAAAGTTCAACAATCAAAGAAAGTGGCATACACAAATATTTTTAACATTTAATGTATGCGTGTTTCAAGAGACAAGTTATCAACTTACTTTTTCATTTTATTTTACAGTAACAGTGGTCATTTTTATAAATTTGGCCACACAATTAAAGTTATTACATTAAAAGTCAAAGTAATGGCTACATAAATACAGAGTTAACCCTTATTTGTATGTTTGATGAATATATGTCCACTTTTATCATTGTAAATTTGGTCACCGCCATTGATTTCAGCACGTTTTGTTTTTAAAAGTGCGGATGTTGTAAGCCATTTTATGGCATTGTTAGTATTAGTTGTGCACTTTTTTAGTAATTATATTTTCTATGTTAGGTAATAGTTATGAACTTCTGTAAGCTACTTCATAGCCTTATTATTATCAGTTGTACACTTTTAATTTTGAATTTGAATTGAAAAACTATTCAAGTTTAAATAAATTAGAGCCAAAATTTAAGTATTCCCTTCTTTTGTTCACCAAAAATTTTGGAAATTTGTGGCATTTAATAAAGAAATTCAAAAATTTGGCCTTTAATTTGGCTCCAAAATCTATTTTGTTTTTTTGACACATATTATCAAAACGACCTCATTCTAACAAAGTGTGATATAGTTAATAAAGAAAGTTTGAAGTGACTTTCAAAGAATGCAAGTATGCAATAAATACACTTCTTGGGACTGCTTTTTGTGTGAGCTATTATTTGCATAATTAATGAAAAAATTAAGGCAGCTTAGGGAGAAAACTTCATTTAACTAGTTTTCTTAATCTAAGAGTTTTTTCTTTTTTTTTTTTTCTAAATAAGGAGAACAGAGAGAATTAAGCTATAATTCAAAAAAAAATTTTAAAAAAGTTTGACATAAATTATTTAAATTTCGGTTTCAAACTGAAACAAAATCGAAATTGGCAGTTTCAAAATTGTGTTAGAAACTGCTTAAAAATAATTCATTTTTAATTTCACCTTTTTTATAATTAGAACCCGTGGTTTTAAAATTGACGGCTCTAAGACCGTGATCATGCCTAAGTCCCAATGTTAAATAAATTCAATTTTAACCATAATAAAATTTAACCTTACTTTTTCCCTCCAAATGTAACTTCCTTACAAAAACTGAATTAGATTTTTTTATTTAGATTTAAATTCTCTAAAACTCCTGTAAAAAGAAAAAAATATAATACGATCTCTATATTTTACGAAATACAATTAATAAGTCCTTATATTTTTCGAAATATATTAAAATATCTGTATAATTCATTTCTGTTAGACTATAATGCCTTTCCGTTCACTTTTTATATATTTTCCATCAAGTACCTTTTGAAATGACAAATATTTCCATCAATACCTTTTGAAATGACAAATAATATATAATATATATATTATATATATATATTATATATATATTATATATATATATATACATTATCTCTTATAACCTTTAATATATTTTTAAAAACCCATATGCGATGGATTTAATAATGTTTTTAAAATTATACAGGACGTATTGTAATTTTTTTTATGTAAAATTTTAATATCTTCTTATTTTTCTACCTCTGTATTTTCTCATTGACTAACGAAAAATATACCAAAAATTTGATAGGAAGACCTAGAAATATAACGAAGCAGAATATAAAAATAAATTGATATATTTTAGAAAATATAAAAATGAACTAGATATATTTATAAAATTACAAGAATCATATTGTAAATTTTTCCTTAACAAAATCCTGTAAAATATTACCATGCGTTAATTATTTTTGATGACTAAAATATATATTATCTCTTATAACCTTTAATATATTTTTAAAAACATATGGATGGATTAATAATGTTTTTAAAATTATAAGGATCGTATTGTAATTTTTTTTATGTAAAATTTTAATATCTCTTATTTTTTACCTCTGTATTTTCTCATTGAGCTAACGAAAAATATACAAAAATTTGATAGAAGACCTAGAAATATAACGAAAGCAGAATATAAAAATAAATTGATATATTTTAGAAAATATAAAAATGAACTAGATATATTTTATAAAATACAAGAATCATATTGTAATTTTTCCTTAACAAAATCCTGTAAAATATTACATGCGTTAATTATTTTGAATGACTAAAAGATTAGCTGAGAGTAAAAAACTGCCCTACAAAAGTAAAGAGAAGGCTATTCCCTTTCAATAAAGTCGATTCCTCTATTTTCCAAGAATTAACATCCAACAAACACCACAGCAGAGAGAGAAAGAAACAAAGCGTAGTGTGCCCACACGTTGCAGCTGTCTCCAGCCCATTTCCCTCCCATTTCCCTCATTTTACCCTTCACTTTTCCTCTCTTTATATACCCCTCTCTTCTCTGACTCTCTTCTCCATTACCACCACCGTCTCTACCACCACTGCTTCTCAAAATGGCAAATACCCATTTGCATTTTTTTCTTTCTTTTTCAGTTTTCTTCAGTTTATTCATTTCTGGCTATGTCTATGCTGCTTCTTCTTCTTCTTCAAATCCACAGGTCCAGACCTTAAACACTAAACCAGAATACATAAACCCTAAGCTGCCGCCAAGAACCTTTTCTTCTTCTAAGAAATATGAGGGTTCATCGGACTTGGTCCAGCTCCGCTACCACATGGGCCCAGTCCTCTCTTCTTCTCCGATCAACATTTACCTCATCTGGTACGGCAAATGGCCCAATTCCCAAAAACTTCTCATCAAAGATTTCATTAATTCCATCTCTCCCACTGCAGTGGCCGCTAAACCGTCCGTCTCCGAGTGGTGGCGCACTGTCTCTCTTTATACAGATCAAACCGGCGCCAATGTCTCTCGTTCTGTTCTCATAGCCGGTGAGTATTCCGATAAAGCCTATTCTCTTGGTACCCACTTGACTCGTCTTTCAATCCAGCAAGTAATCGCAACCGCCGTGAAGTCCGCTCCATTTCCGGTAGATCACAAGAACGGGATCTACTTGATCCTAACAGCTCAAGACGTCACGGTTCAGGACTTTTGTCGAGCTGTTTGTGGGTTTCATTACTTCACATTCCCGTCAATGGTAGGCTACACATTACCATACGCGTGGGTAGGAAATTCAGGCAAACAATGCCCCGAAGTATGCGCCTATCCTTTTGCAATTCCGGGATACATGGGCGGAGGTGGGCCTGGGACGTTGAAGTCCCCGAATGGTGATGTGGGTGTAGATGGGATGATCAGTGTGATAGGACATGAGCTAGCAGAACTATCTTCAAACCCCTTAGTAAATGCTTGGTATGCAGGAGAAGACCCAACAGCACCAACTGAAATTGGGGATCTGTGTGAAGGATTATATGGAACAGGTGGGGGCGGTGGGTATATAGGGCAAGTGATGAGAGATAGACAAGGAAGGACATTTAATATGAATGGAAGAAGAGGAAGAAAGTTTTTGGTGCAATGGATATGGAGTCCTCTGTTGAAGGCATGTGCTGGTCCAAATGCTATGGATTAGGATTTAAAAAAGTTTGGCTCATATTTTAGTTTGTGAGTTCTTTTGCTTTTTTTCTTTTTTTATTTTTTTAATTTAAAAAATCAGGTTCTCTGCTCTTGAATCTTGATTATTCTTGGGTTGTGGTGAGAACTGGGGATGGGTTGAAAAATGTGGGGGGGTGGGTGAGATTTGGAGGGTTTGGGATGGGGGTGGGAAGGATGAGATGATATTTCATCAATTTTCTTATTTCTTTATTTATTTTTTATTTTTTTAAATTAGTTATAGTTTAGATGTATAAAGAAAGAGGATAATGATATTGATGTTAGATTTTTAATTAATCATAAGTATATTTTATTTATGATTACATTCTAAAGTCTTTTCTTTTGATGTATATATTTTTTAATAATTGTTGAATTTTTTTGAATTAAAATAATATTTTATTGATTTAAAGAATAGTAAACAATCATTGGTTCTTTGAGAATTTTATATTAAATAACTTGCTAAGGGGGGATGGTGTTGATGTTAGATTTTCATCTAATTATATTTTATTCATCCTTAGATTTAGGACCATAAGTTGTCCAAATTAGTAAAAATTTACTATTTTTGGTGTGTTGTGAATTTTAATTATAAAATAAAAATGGAGGGTCCAATTAATTTGAGATTTTTATTGTTCATTTGGGATCCTTAGATTTAGGATCTTAAGTAAAAATTTATTATTTTTAATGTTAGTATGAATTTTGTTACTATAAAATAAAAATGGAGACTAATAAATTTGGGACTTTTTTTTAAAAGATTCATTTGAGATTAATGTTAGTTGGGATTAAGGTTTAGTTATTACTGACTGTAGAAATTAGTAGTTAACTGATCCAATTTAAATTTTACGGCTAAGATTGGCCAAATTCATGGTATATAAAATAATCACTAGATGGGTCAAAGCAGTTAAAATGTGATTTAATTAATGAATTTTATCTCATAGCCCTGAACCCATCATAATATACAATGCACACTCCTTGAACGTTAGAGGGAATAACCACCGTTATATTTCAGTTTTTAAATTTAAAATTTTCGGTTCTAATTATAAAAAGGTGGGATCAAAACTGAATTATTTTTAGATGGTTTTAAAAATATTTTAAAAAACTGAATAAAATGAGACTATCATTCCGATTTAAAAAAAACGAAGAATTGAAATTAAATTTTAAGTAATGCTTCTAATTAGAGTTTAGAATCAAAAACCATTTATCTCGATTTAATATTAATTTTGACCGATTTAATTTTAATTTGAAATTAAACCGTACTAGAGACATGACCCGTAACGGGGCCAGCATGCCCTGCTTCAAACTGGTAAACTACTACTCAAGTATATATTTCCAATAATTTTGCGTTATGACCTTAAAGAAAAAAGTATATATAAAATAACAATATATTCACTATGCATAAATCCAAAAGTGATATATGAAGTTTGTGTTTTTAAATATGATTTAATATTGTATTATGGTCCTCCATAATCATAAAAGCCAAAGTCAATTAAAGCAAAAAAGGTTTGCCTCAAATAGCAAACCTCTGCTTATTATTCACATGATATAAATAATTTTATTCCTAGTTTGCCCTTAGCCTTTGCCCTACTTTAGTGGGAAGGATCTTTGGGTGTTGCCATTTCAAAATTTTGAAAGAGAAATTTATTATAAAAAAAAAAAACACAAAAGGAGGGAAACAAATTCTAGTTCTAGTGGGTGTGGAAGAGTCTTGTGAGGCCACATCAATCATCATGAAGAACTTTAATACAACATTTGTGATACACAGCTAATATTGGGACCCACAGTAAGGTGACCTAAAAGGTTAATTATTGTGTGACTTGATTTTTCAGGCCATGACTTCTATATTGCTACTGGTGGCCCCTTTGGTAGGGTGAAAATTGAATTGTTTACGTACTTTGATTGGCGTGTTGCTGAGTTACGAGTTGATAAGGACAACATGCATAAGGGTCCGATAGATCACAATCCATCCAACGAGCTGACGCTAACCCTGATTCGGTTTGTCTCTCAACTTAACGCTAATATATTTTATTTTGTCTATCTTTTTAAGGGAAATTATAGTACGATTTTTATAATTTGCATATACAATTATTCTATTCTTATTTTTTAAAAATTTATTAATTATTTTTTCTTAAAATTCAAGAAAGTACATTAATTTATTTTTATATTTTTACTTCCATCCTTTTATAAGGTCATTTCATCTAATTTTTATATCTTTCTCATTAATTACCTTATAAAATGATGAAAATATTTATTTTATTTTTAAAAAATAAGAAAAGATTAGTTGTATTTTTCAAATCATAGGAATTGCATTATAATTTTTTTATATAATATTTTAGTATTTATCATTTTCTTTTATATTTTTTTATTAATTTAATAGAAAAGATGTAAAAATTGAATAGAATGATATAATAGTGTATCAGAAATAAAATATAAGGATAAACTAATATATTTAAAAAACAAGAATGTAGCTTTTTCTCGACAAAAAATTAATGAGTCTCTTGAATAATAGCTTGATCGAAATTATCATAAAGAGGAAGAGAAAGATGTTATTATATGTGTATTAGCACATGCATCTTGCTTGATGGGGATACTTTTTAGCTACAGAAACAGAGAAAGAAGACAAAGTTGGTTAAGGAAAGATAAAAAAAGGTAGGAAAAGGAAAAGGAAATATCCAAAAAAATGTAGTTTTCTCATCCATCTAATTAGAGGGGTCCCTTATTCACCAACAAAAACTGTCCAAATCAATGAGTTGGAGAGCCACATGCGCTGTGATGAAGAGCCCTTTCGCGAGGACTATCCCGTTCCTAGGGGTATAACCCTGCAAGATATCTAAATAGAAAAGTTGGGAGAAAATACTATGAGTTTGGAGGCCCATCCAAAAAATGAAATGGCCACTCCCTTAAAAATATAGGAAAAAACAACTTCTCCAGTGCGGTGATCATTTGATTTGGTCAATTCGGCCAATTCAATTCGATGAATAGATGTTCTGTTAAAAATTCAGTTAAAGAAAACTAATTTTTTGATTATCAGTTAAAAGTTCAATTAAAAGTTAATTTAACTAAATTAATCAAATTAATTAATTTTCAAAATTACATTGTTTTGATTAAGCAGATAATAAAATTAAAAATTAAAAATATATCAATTTTTATTTTGATTAAGTAGTGATTAATAATTTCGGTTAATTTTTATTTCAGTTAAATTCGATTGGTTAATTAAATTTTTATTTTTTTTTAACTTTGGCTCCGTTAATGATTAAAATTAATTTGGTTAAATTTGGTTAAATCCGATTAAGTTAAAAAAAATTTCAGTTAATATATTTCAGTTAAAAATGTTATTTTCATTGATGGCCGAATGCTCACCCCTAACTTTAATCATTGATTACTATATAGAAAGTCTAACCAACTTAACTAGTGATACAGTAAGGAAATTAGACATGGATTTGGGAAGATTACCTTAACCAAGCACATTCATCCAACTATGGTGTTACTAATTTGATTAAACTTATATTGCATTGTTTTTAATTTGACCTATTATTATTAATTTTGTACAGTATATTTATTTTTAGCCATATGTATAATAATCTAAATAAAATAAACCAGTTAATCAAACCATGTAATAGTAAAAAAATGGAATTGATGGAATGCATAATAATTCCTGGTATGAAATTGTAACTTAGGATAGACCTAATCATATCCATGGATAGAGATGAAAGTGAGACGGGTATTTTAGGGTATCCGCTCTGCTCCAATTCGTTTAATGAGGGTACGGATAATTATAAATGGTTTTGAGACAGATATTGGTATTGAAATTACTATCTACAACACATATGGGTAGGGTACGTGTATAAGACTCTAGATATCCACTGTAATAAACGGTCTTAGCCATGAGTACCCACAAATATTCTACCATTTATTAGTTAAAAATGCATTTTAAATAAATTATGTCTAGATAATTTAAAATTTGCGGATACCCTACTCGTTTAACATGTTCTTTAAATGAGTTTGAGACAAATACAACTATTTACATGGATATTTAAATGAGTTTGTGATGGATACGAATAGTAAAATTTTAAATGGATACGGATATAGGTAATTTAAAATTCGCTGGTACCCGTTCCACTTTCATCCTTATCCATGAACCAATGTACATTTTCCACAAAATCCGAGTAGGATTAAGAAATCTTATTTCTAATCCTCTACAAACTTGGAAGTTAACTAAAACTAACACTCTTTGTGTCTCATTAGATTCATTTATAGTAACTTTTTTCTTCAATAAATTCCTCCATATCTTTTTCAGATCTATCAATTGGTGTATTGAATATAGACCACGACCTAATTTTTTCAGATCTAATAACCTCGACGCACTCTTTGTAACTCACCATGGAAGATAATAAAAACCGCATTTATAATATGGAAGATGCTGACAACAGTAGTGGTGGTAATGGTGCAATCCTAGCGGAAGAAAATAGAAACAATTCTATTCCCATAGAGATTATTGGATCCTTCGGTGGTGGTAGGTTGAATAATTTTGTCGTTATTTTAGAGGGACTCATGCAATGTTCACAAAAACTATAGCCGTCCACCATAATTATTCAACAATTCTATACTCCATCCTCTCCAATTGCTCTGCTTCATACATATAATTGGGGAAATCAAAACTCAACAAGTCAGCTTAAATAAATTCATGGAAATCATATGAAGGGAGAGTAAGAAGGGAATAAAAAGAAACTCGGCAAGATAAAACATACTATATCAATATGCAATCTAACCTAAGTAATTTAGTTCACCCTGCCATGGCAGATCTGGATTCCCATACCAAGATCAAAGATTTATTGAGAGAATATAGGGAATCGGGAGGTTATATGAGTAATTATAGGAGTAAAATGATTCGCCCCCTGTCAACAACGATTATGAGTGCAATGTTTATGCTAAAGTTTAAAATGTCAACATTTGATAAATATGATGGAATAACTTCTAAGAAGTCACTAACAGATTTTAGAACGATAATTCACTTATAAACAAATTCAAATGGACAAAATGCGCTAAGTTTCCTAGTAATCTTGAAAAGAGTGGCTAAGGAATGGTATCAAGCGCTAAAGACAGGATCAATTGAGTTGTTCTCTCTACTTGCCTATTTATTTAAAGCCAGATTTATCACCGGTATCCTAACAAAGAAAATTTCTTATAACCTTCTAGACTTGAAGAAAGAAGAGGAAGATTTTTTGAGACAATACATCGACGAATTTCAAAAGTTGGTTGCTCAAATTGAGAACCTTAATCATTAAGTGACTGTTAGCATAATGGAGAAGAACTGTAAGTATAATAAAATATTTGGCTTACTTAATATTGATTTCTTATTGACTTTTGTAGAACTCATGGCAAAGAGCGAATAAATTTTTAAAGCTAGATCATGAAACTTAAAAGGACAATATAGTAATTCAAAAAGGTTTGATGATAAGAAAAAGAATGCTCAAAGGACTCGTTCGCTAATGTGACAATCAACGTTGCGTTATCCAAAGCTAATCATTATTCTAAAAGTGTAGGATCAAGGATGGATATAGAAGAGTTCAGCCCTCTTATTACTAGTTATAGAGAAGTATTGATGTGGGTTTGGAATAATCCAAACAAAGTGCACATCAGCCAGCCTCCTAAGATAAATGTTGTGAATTCTACAAGACCAATGGGCATGACATAGAAAACTGCTAACAATTAAAGAGGGAATTGAATGATTAGTTCGAAGGAGAGCCCTCAAGAAATTTGTCAAAGCAATAAGTCCACATGAACAAGGGAAAAGGGCATGCAGAGATGGAAAATAAACAAGCACATTGGATTGAACCTATGGAAGTATATATTGAATGCACTTGATGTTAAAGACAAGTTATTTTCACTTAAAATGTTAAGTCATAGGAAATGGATGTAAAGGGTTGGTCAATTGACTAAGGCGTAGAACCAGACTTAACATGTTAAGTTTTTCCTAGTTTTTTTTAGTACCATTCGATCTTTTTTCTTTACTCCATCTAGAGATAAAACATCTAGGCTTTAATTGAGAAAAAAAAAGAGAAAAAAGATTAAGCATTTGACTTTCACTGAGCTAAGGGCTCAATTCTCTAAGGCTAAGTGTCTCACTTTCACTGAGCTAATGATTATATTCTCTAAGGCTAAGTGCCTGAATCTAATGCTAATTAAGTGCTTGACCTTCACTGGGCTATGTGCTCAATTCTCCAAGGCTAAGTGCCTGACCTTTACTGAGCTTAGGGCTCAATTCTCTAAAGTTGAGCGCTCAACCTTTGCTGAGCTAAGGGCTTAATTCTTCTAAGGCTAAGTACCTAATTCTTCAAGGTTAATTATTGAAATATCCATATAAAAGGTTCATAAAAAAGACACTCAATAACTTAGGCCAAAAAGGCGAACGTAAGTATAAAAGGGGCGAACCTAAGACCTTAGCCAAAATCTTTTGGCTTTAGCCTAAGAAGGGTGAATATTTTAAACTGAGCCTTGAGGAGCGAAGGTCAAGCCTAGAGGGTGGTGAAACTTAGACCTTAGCTAAAACCTCTTGGCATCGGTCTGAAAATAGTGAATATTTGAACTACGACCAAAGGTGTGACACCCAAAATTCGATTTCGTAAAACAGAACCTTAAGAACTACATTAGCTTTAACACTAAAATATTAAAGCTAGTATGCTTAAGACTTAAACATTTTGAAATGTTTTTTTTTTTAATATTACAAAAATGACTTGAAAAAAATTTTCAAAGAAATACTATAGAAAAAAGGAGAACATTTTAAACACTTCTATAATTCATCTACAACATTTTCAAAATACTTCTCCAACACAAACTCAACATTCTCATCAAAACATTCATCACATTTCACAAATCCCAATGAAAAAAAAACCAGTTTCATTTAATTAAAAGCATCAAATAATCATTACATACTATAAAATATTCTGATCAAGAAATAATACTGTTGTTCAAAATACTTAACACATAATTTTGTTGACCCAAATAAAATCTCTAGGGTCTTAATATATTCAGGGGCAATTTAACAAATGTCATATATGAGGTTTCAATTTTAACAAAATGTCATAAAAGAATACTTATTAAGATAACAACAAATTCGGTCAAAAAAATTTCAATAATACCAAAACTAATCTTGCAAGAGAAAAATGGAAAACACTGGAAAAAGGGAACAATGAAAAAAAAGGAAACAAAGGAAAATTTGTAAGAATAAATCCTTATACAACTTATGTCATTCAACTATGACGATGACGACCAGTGACTACAATTAATGACTGGCGACGGCGACAACAGCAATGGTAAATATGATATATATGGTACACACAACGTATATATATATATATTGTATCAGTATCAATCCAAACAGCATCGAGAGCCCTACCTTGTCTCTTTAGAGCATAAACAACATCTATGGCGGTGACAGTTTTCCAGTGAGAATTAAGTCGTTGATACACTTATACAAAATGAAATTGCAAAAGAGAAACTAAATCCGAAAAATGAAAAGACATTGTAGAAGAACAAAAAGAAATCGTAGAATCGCAGCTAATACCAATGGAGAAGAAGAGAATAAAAACAGAAACGAAATCAATTTTTCGGTGACGACTCTCATGCTGATCTTGCATGTGACAACAACACAAGAGAGAAGAAAAGAAGATAACTTTATGAACGACATAACAAAAAGATAGTAAACTAAAAAAAAAAAAAAGAAAACACTAAAAAAAAAGGAAACACTAAAATATTAAAAAATGTAGCATCCTAACAAACAAAAGGCACAATAGTAAATGTATACCGTAAATGAAAATAATTTAAATTTCAAAGTCAAACTGACATTTTTAAAAAATAATTTTCAAAAACTGACATTTAATACAATATCCCTTATATTTATATGCCACTAGAAAGCATAAATCTTAGTGGTGTTTATTTTTCCATTTATAATAGGAAAATTCACATAAGCATTCATAATATAACATATTATCATAACACAACGTGTTTATCATAATCAGACAATATTACCATAATATAGCATAATTCAATCACATAATAAAATATTCACATTCAACATATTTAATTGAATTCAGTAATCATGCATCTCTATATTAAGCACAACTACATACTTAATTATAGTATCACATGATTCAACATATTGCCATAAAGCAGCAAATTAATTATTTATTTTATTACTTGAAAATAATATTCTAATTAGGCCACTAGCATACTTAGAAGAACCAAATAGCAGGTAGAAAAAATATAATAAAATACGACTCAAAAGCCCATAATAATATCATACGACCCATTGGTTGGAATCAAATGGTCATATCATAAACTGGAGGTTCATTAACTCTAGAATAATGGGAGTTCATTGGCTCTTGAATAATTTACATCGCCTATCACATAATAACATAGACAATACGGTTTTCCGGTCTCATATTTACATTGAATATTTTATTACAGTCCGAAAAATATTTCCTTTCACAAAATCCATCTATTCATAAAAAATATTTTATTTCATAAAATATTCAATCATGACACATAAATTCGTAACATACAGTTAAATTCTCAACCATAGCATGATTTCACATAATCAACTTGTAATTATCCATTTGGCACAATTCCCAGGACTTTTGCATAATTCGCAATGATAAATCCAACATTATCATCACAGTCTAATTAATCCATAATTCCCCTATTTTCTTATATTCTCATAGTTGAGACTTAAGTGGATCAAATAATACATTAATTGATTTAAAGAGGACTATTCAACCAAATAATTCATTATTTCACTAAATTATACTAATTAACTACCTAGTTAATTTAATATTCATATATTCTATATTTCTATTATTTCATTTAATCACCTAATTAATCCAAGTATCACCTTTTAACTACTTAACAATTAAACTAACTACTTCTATCCAATTAATTAAATCCTATCATTTAATTATCACTAATCATGATTAATTATCATCTTAACTAGGGCCAAATTACTATTTGGTCCCTAAAGTTCTTATTAATTATAAATTGGGTTCATATGGAATAAATAGATTTGGTCACTGAGCAGGTCACTTCAGCCGGGTCATCAAATTAGAGGGAAAAAACTCTATTTAAGTCTAATTTCCAGTCATTTTGCACCTAAAAGAAAGATCAATACAATTACTTAACATACTTTACCAAAGTGAGTATATACTAAGAATGTGGCTTTTATCTACAAAATATATAAAAAATGCAGCTAAATTCCTACTGAACTTCTCATAATTTATATGCATAATGTGTTGTCAACAGTTGAAAATTTCAAACTAGTGGCGACGATTAAAGGCCGAGTTAAGGTTTGTAATTGTCAATTTGGCAGTCTCGAATATTCTAATTATTATGGCAACTATTGTTATTTGGAAGGATAGAATAATTGAAAAAATATTGTCTTAATTTATTAACGAGGAAATATTAATTGTAAGATATGATATTTAATGGAAACCAATTTTTTTATGAAAATCAAATTGGAAGAATGTTTAATGAGCTTAAGCTTTGATGATGAGAAGCTAACACGAGAAGCTTCTTAAACTAGCACTTTGATTTAACATTTAATGGATTAATTTTAAATCATCTATGACAATTGATTAAGGTTTAATTCCATAAAATCTTCAATTTGGTAGTTCTCGGTGTTATAGCTTGTTCAGTAATTTTGGTTATTCGAGTAATTTAAAAATCTGGAATAATAAGAAACATTATAATTAGAGGGTATTAATATTAATTAAATGGAAGTTAAAGTAGTTATGAATCAATTTGAAAGATAAAAGGGAATTGAAAATGAGTTAAAGAAGAATGATTCTAGTAAAGCACGATTTTACCCGGAAGTCCCAAAAATTAGAATTTTTGTATTAAGGTGCAATTGTAAAGAGAACAAAGCAAGGATTAAGGTGCAAAATGACAATAAAGGACACGGAGGGAATTACTATGGAATAATAAGAAACATTATAATTAGAGGGTATTAATATTAATATAATTAGAGGGTATTAATATTAATTAAATGGATGTTAAAGTAGTTATGAATCAATTTGAAAGATAAAAGGGAATTGAAAATGAGTTAAAGAAGAATGATTTTCCAGTAAAGCACGATTTTACCCGGAAGTTTCAAAAATCGGTAATTTTGGTATGATGTTGCTTAAATGGAATTGAGATTATTAAATATAATTTCTTTAGAGCTAATTGGGACTAAACTAAAGTAATCAAAAAGATTTAGGTGCAATTGTAAGTAAAGAGAACAAAGGAAGGATTAAGGTGCAAAAAGACAATAAAGGACATGGAGGGAATTACCATGAAAAGGGTTTTGATTGCCACCTATTTAAGATGAGTCATCAAGTAATTCTTGCTCATTTTTACTATCCACGGTGGAAGCTCCATGAAGAGAGAGATAAAATTCTTATGGACAAGCTTAAAGTGCATGATTTTTAAGGAATTTTCAAGTGATTCTTAAAGAAAGGTTAGTTATTTTCTCTTCCTCTTTCTTTTTCATGGTTTAATTATTTATTTCCATGAACTTCGGTATGAGGTGCATACTTATTGTTACTGACTTGATGAAGATTAAGTGATTAAAAGTGTTTTTAAGATGATTTAATGTGATTAAGAATGGTTGAGTATGAATTTGGTGTCAAGGTCGTATAATTGAACAAATTGGATGATTTTAGGTATTTGGTTGATTTTTCAATGGATTAGGAATTCTGAAATATGAAAGACTATTATGTTAATTAGGTGTTAGAAGAGTTGATATGCATAAATTAATGGTGGAGCTATGTTAAGGAAGTAAGGTATTCTTAAGCTTATTAGCTACATGGAGTTGCTTAGACATTCAGCTAGTGAGATTGATTTAGTTAAATAGGTAAAAGAACTTCAAAAATTATGAAATTTTACAGAGAACTATATTAGGATGTTGGAAAGCTTGTGATAAAAGGGCAAGTTCAATAGATGACATGAATAGAAGTTATAGCCAATTATATGCAGGCTGCTCAGTATAAAGCCTGACTAAAATTCAGGTACTGTCATTGAGCTATTTGGCCATACAAATGGGCTCCAAAATTTCATGAAATTTTATATGGAAGTGGCCTGAGATGTGAGGATGACCATATTAAAATTTCAGGACTAATGGATTTAAGAAACTAAAGTTATAGCCAAAGGAAGACAAGCTACTCATATGGTGAAAAATCTTGCATTCCATTAATTTGTAAAGAGTTGAGTATACTTTTGATATGATATTAAGTTCCATTACTTTAATTATTATTTTTATGTTTCTAGGATGTGAATAAGCGTTGAGAATGAAGTACTTCATGCTTAAATAAAGGTCATATAGGCTTCCTCAAACATAGTGAAATTGAGGAGAAAGCATGAATACTATATTCTAATGCTTAGTTTGCATTCCTATGAAAATATGTGCGTCTATTGTGTAGTATGAGGTTAATACGAATATTAATTTCATGCTACAGATTATGAGAAGAGAGGGCTAGAAGAGGTGTCAGTAAGTAGATGGGAGGAGCTGCGGCAACCTTCTAGCTTCGGTTGGTGCACTGTATCTCTAATTTATATTGTTCAAGTAATAAGAAAAATAGTTATAAAGAAATGTTCAATGAAAAATTACAAAGATAAAAGCGATATGCTAAGCTTACTATTTTATAAGCTTTTAAAAGAGAAAAAGTTAATTTATTTATCAAATGATTATATCAAATAGAACTTGAGTTTGTTGCTGATCTTCGTCCAATTTCCTTCTGTAATGTTATTGATCGTATTACTTCTAAAGTCCTAGCGAATCGGTTGAGACTGTGTTTGCATTCTATTATTTCTCCTATGCAGAATGCTTTTATACAAGGCCATTTTATTATAGATAATGTGATGAGAGCATTGGAAGTATATCATTTCATGAAGCGAAAAAGGTAAGGAAAAGATGGGTGGGTGGCTTTGAAAATTGACATGAGTAAAGCATATGATTGTGTTGAATGGTCATTTTTAGCCTCTATGACGACTAAGATAGGGTTTGGAGAAAACTGGATATCGAAGATAATAAAGGTGGTGACCACGGTGTAAACATATATGCCATGCCGGGAAGAGAATTGGTCCTATTATTCCAAGTAGAGGCTTACGCCAGGGTGATACCTAATCACCATATCTCTTTCTTATAATTGCTGAAGGATTGTCATCGTTGCTATAATCTTTTGAAGTGATAAGCCAACTACATGGTATTAAAATTAATCGTGTTGCTCCTTCTATCTCACATTTATTTTTTGCAGATGATGCTTTTTATTTCTTCAAAGCTATTCCGGCAAGGAGCATATCTCAGCAAACATTGTCTGCTGTTATATCAAGAAGCATCTGGGCAACAAGTCAACTGCACTAAATCAGAGATCTTTTATAGTAGAAATACTTCGCAAGATGCTAGACTCCTTATTACAGATTAGCTCGACGTTCATGCAGTAGATGAACCGAGCAAGTATTTGGGCCTCCCGGCGGTATTTGGACGGAGCAAGAAGGAAGTCTTTAATTATGCAGTAGAAAAAGTATGGCAACAGATGTAAGGTTGGAAATGCAAACTGTTATCCAGGGTGGGGAAGGAGGTATCGTTAAAAATAGTTGTCCAATCTTTTCCAAATTATTTGATGACTGTTTTTTTATTGCCCATTAATACATGTACTACTATTGAGCAAGCGATGAATCGGTTCTGGTGGAGGGGAGGAAGTGATACTGGTTCGGGTATTCATTGGTTTCATGGAAAAATTTGTGCCGCCGGAAACACGAAGGAGGGTTGGGATATAAGTATCTCCGAAATTTTAATACATCAATGCTTTAAAAGAGTGGCTGGAATTTCCTAACTAGACCGGAGTCACGAGTCAATCGATTGCTAAAGGATATTTTTTTTCTAGAGACTGACTTTTTACATGCACAACTAGGTGAGAACCCAAGTTATATATGGCGATCTTTGATGGCGGGACAACCACTATTAAATGATGGGTGCTTTAGGAGAATAGGGGATGTTGAAGATACTTTGGTTTATGATACCCTCTGGGTTTTGGACTCGAATTATCCATGTATCTGATCTCCAAATAATACAGGAATAGAAGATATTCATGTCGCCAATTTAATTCTTGATAACTCAAGAAGATGGGATACAGATTCTTTGATGCAGCTTTTTAGTAGTCAAGAAGTACAACTAATCCAGCAAATCCCTCTGAGTTTTTGACCAGCTCGTGATAGATGGTGTTGGCGCTCTGACCTTAAAGGAAAGTATAGTGTGTGCAGTGGGTATAAAATTCTCCATGATCGAAATCAGTTACCGCCACGGCTTAATTCGAGAATATGGAGTTAGGTATGGGGACTTAACATACCGCCAAAGATCAAGAATTTCTTATGGCGGTCTCTCCTTGAAGTGTTACCAGTTTATACTGTATTGAGAGCTCGCCACATGGATACCCCCTTATTTTTCTCGACCTGCACGTAGGATGTTGAATCTTTGGTACACAGTCTAGTTATATGCCCCTTTGCTCGAGATTTTTGTATGACATCGTCGGTTAGTTGGTGGACCTCTGTTAATAGTGTGGTGGACTGGTTTGCAATTATCATGGAACGCTGCAGCACAAACCAAATAGAGGAAGCCTGTATTATTATATGGGAGCTGTGGAATGCAAGAAATAAATTGGTTAGGGAATAACAAACTACTGAGGTGTTTGCACTAGTTCGATCTTTCCCGTTATTATTAGTGTTATAAATCATTAATCAATCTTGGAGTTTATCACTGCACTGATATCCAATAAGTGGTATCAGAGCCTAGTTGTGGTGGTAGTTGTTGTAGCCGTGGTATTTTGTGGTGTTCATTTACAAGTGTAGGGTATTGTTACTCTACTGGAATTAACAGTCGGGGACTGTTGTTGAAGCAATAAGATTCACAAGCAAGGATTGTGATCGTGATTGGTCAAGGATCGTCGTGCATTGGTAAGTGTCAGGAACACCAATACCTTATGGTGGATTTTTCTAGAGTTGCTAATAGCATTGAGAAGCTAAATAGCAACAATTACGGGAACTGGAGTACCCGTATGAGATATTATCTTATAGGTCAAGACTTATGGGATATCGTTAGTTGTGGGTGGTTCATTACAAGTGGTAGGGTATTGTTACTACTACTGGAATTAACAAGTCGGGGACTGTGTTTGAAGCAATAAGATTCACAAGCAAGGATTGTGATCGTGATTGGTCCAAGGATCGTCGTGCATTGGTAAGTGTCCAGGAACACCAATACCTATGGTGGATTTTTCTAGAGTTGCTAATACATTTGAGAAAGCCTAAATAGCAACAATTAACGGGAACTGGAGTAACCCCGTATGAAATATTATCTTATAGGGTCAAGACTTATGGGTTCGTCGGAGAAGATAATACTAACCACCAGTTGGGGATGCGAAAGCTCTAAAAGAGTGGGAGACAAAATGCGGGAAGGCGATGTATGTGCTGACGGTTGTAGTAGAAGATGAGCAGATGCAACGAATCAAGTTGGCTGAAACACCAAAGGAAGCGTGGACATCCTCCAGTTTGCTTTCGCCAAGAAGAATGAAGCAAAACTGCAACGGCTTGAAAATGAATTGTTCTCAATCTCGCAACATAACCTCACTGTAAGTCAATACTTTTCTAAAGTAAAATATTTATGTGAGGAGATTTCAAAATTAGATCCAGACAACGAGATCAACGAGACAAGGATGAACAGGGATGAGAGAGGATCACTCATCCATGGTCTAAGACGGCGTGAAATTTAAGGAGTCTTTGTGACTGCTACTCGAGTGGTTGGGCTACACAACCAACTTTAGACGAGTTAGAGATATCTTGTCCTAAAAAAGAGACTTGGACGAAAAAAAATGTTCTAAAATGTAGCTTTGAAGGATGATGAGGGAAAGTCTCTTTTCTTAAAAAAGAGGGGGATTTTGAAATGTAAGAGGGGATTTTGAAATGTTGCGAGAGTAGATGGTGGAAAAGAAAGGAGTAATCAACAAGGATGCAAAAAGCAAAAGTGGAGACCATCACAGCAAGGGGGAGCAAGGCCAGGACATAGGAAAGATGACTGGCGAGAAAGTGATCATTGCTATAAATGCAACAAAAGAGGACATTTTTCCCGAGAATGTCGAAGTAGACGAGTAGAAGGAAACACAGCATCAATCCAGAACGAGCAACAAAATGAAGAGGAATGGGATATTCACAATTCCTTTGTTCAGGAGGAAGAATATTTGCCACAAAAGCCAGTAGAGATGTTGATGAAAGGACCCAAGTAGGAGTCTTCTTTAATATCTGTAAGTGATAGAATCAACTATGGTGATGATTGGTAGTTGATTCTAGAAGTTCTAATCACATGGCAGGAAACAAGGAGAAATTATCGGATGTATCCGATTATGATGGAGGTCGTGTTTTAGTCACAGCAAATAACAGGAGATTGCCAATAGCTCACATTGGAAAGGCAACCATTGTTTCTCCCTCCAGTAAGTAGAAAATGGAGTTACAGATGGTTTACCATGTGCCAAGGATGAAGGGAGTTACAGATGGTTTACCATGTGCCAAGGATGAAGAAAAACTTGCTCTTTGTATCACAAATAGCAAGTGCAGGTAATTATGTGGTGTTCGGTCCTAATAATGTTAAGGTTTATCATAACCTTAAATTAATCGGAGATCTAGTCATGGAAGGACGGCGAGTAGAATCAATCTACGTCATGTCAGCACAAGAAGCCTATGTTGACAAAACAAGGAAGAACGGGACAGCTGACTTGTGGCACGCTTGTCTGAGACATGGTAGTTATCACAAGCTTAAGGTGATGATGAAGAAGTCCATGCTTAAAGGTCTTCCTCATTTGGAATGTCGAGAAGACACTATATGTGCTGGATGCCAGTTGGAAAAGCTCACCAACTTCCCTTTGAAGAGTCAAAACATAAAGCCAAGGTGCCATTGGAGTTAATACATTCAAATGTTCTTAATACATTCAGATGTTCTTGGACGGATCAAGCACCCTACAAACATTAATATGAGGTACATGATTACTTTCATCGATGACTACTTGAGATATGTTTGGGCAGATTTCATGGTAGAGAAGTCGAAAGTTTTTGAAAAATTCAAAGCTTTCAAGAACAAAGTTGAAAAAGAAGTCGAAAATAAAATTAGATGCCCTCGCACCGACAATGGTGGAGAGTACTCGTTTGATGAATTCGCTAAATATTGCCAAGAGTAAGGCATACGAAGGCAATTCACATGTCCAAGAATACCGCAGCAAAATGGAGTTGCTGAGAGAAAGAATCGACACCTAGTGGAGATTTGCAGGAGTTTGCTCCATGCGAAGAATGTGCCAGCATGCGAAGAATGTGCCAGCTAGATTTTGGGCAGAGTGCATGAAGACAGTTGTGTATGTCACCAATAGACTACCTCAAGCAAGACTGGAGTTTGCATCCCCATTCCAGAAACTATGGAACATTAAACCAATTGTAAGTCATTTTCGCATTTTTGGATGCGTGTGTTATGTCTTCATTCCGAATGAACTTTGAAGCAAGTTTGACAAAAAGGCACTTCGCTGCATATGCGTTGGTTATGATGAGCAAAGAAAAGGCTAGAGATATTGTGATCCTATAACTAAAAAGTGCCATATTTCACGAAATGTGGTCTTTGATGAGACATCATCTTGGTGGCCATCTTAAGCAATCCTGCTACCAGACTCAAAAGAAATTCAAGAAAAAGTTGAAAAGAAGATAGGAGAGGGAGAGTTCATCCCAGAGAAAGGTCAAACAAAGCCATCCATAGTTCAAGAGAAATCGAAGAACCCACGGAAGATAGGTGCATACGAACAACAGCAGCGCCAAGGCGGAATAACAAGATCTAGATATTCCTCTACTTCTGCCCATCGGGTCGAGAAAGAAGGCCTAATCCAAAATATGCAAATGCTGTATTAGCAGAGATAAAGGAGGAGCCAACAACTTATGAAGAAGCATTAAAGAAGATGGAGTGGACTACTGCGATGGAAGAAGAAATTGCTGCTCTGGAGCAAAATCAAACATGGGAATTAGTGCCCAAACCAAGAGATGTGAAACCCATCTCTTGCAAATGGGTCTTGTTGACGCGTGTCTTTTGGCCCCCACCTAACCCAATGAGGATACAAGGATGCAGAATGAAGGATTATGGCTGTCTAGAATCTTTTTAATCCAAAGATTTAAATTAGACCAATTTAAATGTGTCTGGATTACACTAGAGTTGCATCACGCAGCTGTAAGGTGCGTGACGGCACTTAAGTTGCGTCACGCAACTCCAATCTAGATGACGTCACCTCCAATCTAGATGACGTCACCATGAATGCCGACATAACGGTTTTTCATTCTGTTTGAGTGCGTGGCAACGGTCCAGAAAGTGAGCTGCGTCACGCAGCTATCGGGTCCGTCACGCAGCCATCAGTTGCGTGACGTAGCTGTGCCCTGTTGCCTTACTGCTATAAATACATCATTTTATCTCTTATTCGGGACAAAATTTTAGGGCGTAAAAAAAAAAAAAATACACTAGCGGCTAAGCTTTTCTTTAGAGACTCTTCTGAGTTCCTTTGAAGAAAAATAGCCTTTAGATATTGATTAGGTTAAAAACGAAAATAAAAAAAAAGAGAGAGAAAGAAAAAGCAAAGAGAAAAAGTTTGAACGTTTGAATCCTTATGGACAGAGCTTCTGGAGCTATCAAACCTCATTCCTTAAGACATTTAAATCGTTTACTTTACATTTCCTTTCAAGGTCTTGGAGGGGGTTTATGGTAAACTCTTTTAAACCGCTTCTTTGTCTTTTTATGTTAGGTAACTCTTTTAAACCTTTCTTTGTCTTTTTATTTAGTTTTGCTTATTTTTGCTATTATTTAGTAGTTTAATCTTAGTTAAACGGTGGTCTGTTCACTCTGTGTTATTTTTGGATAATATTAAAACATGTTTAAATAAAAGGATGATTTAAATAAGTTGTTTAAAAAATGAGCTCGAACCAGAGCAGCTGCGTTACGCAGCCAGTAGTTCCGTAACGGATCTGGCAGTTGCGTGATGGAGCTGTTCAAGTCCAAAATTTCGATTCTTTACCCAGAATAGTTGCGTCACGCAGCTATCAGTTCCGCAACGGAACTGGAGGTTGCGTGACGGAACTGTTCATGTTCACGATTTTATTGTATTTTTAATATTTTATTTTTTATTATGGATTTAAAACGTATGGCTGATAAATGTGGAATTTTGAGAACAGTTAGGTCACGCGAGTATTAGTTCCGTCACGCAACTGTTCTTCCAAGAATAGCTGCATGACGCAACTATGCTAGGGTTCCAGAAACAATTTTTGTTTCTTTTCAAAAATTAACGATTTTTAATAAAAAAGGTTTAATTTTTCCAATAAATCCAAAGACAACCAATTGTGAGCAGATTGTAGTTTAATTAAGTTTATAACATTAAAATATAGTCATGCGAGATCTTTGGGTTTTTGGGTTTGATGTTTTCAGGGTAGAATGTATCTTTTAGGTTCGGTTTTATGGCCCGCCTTTAACCATAAGGCAAGAGCGGGTCTTTTATTTATTTGGATCATTTATTTTTGCTTATTCACTTTGGTTTGGATGATGTGGATGATTTGGATGATCTGGATGATTATGGATGCAGTAATATAATTTGATTGGGACGATTAATTGATTTTCCACATACGAACTCGGTTCGATTTATTCGGGTTGGGTCTAAATAAATAATTTGGCTTTTCTAACTAAAATGAATTAGAAATTGTAAGGTTAAAAGAGGCCGTTAAAAAGAGGCCTGTTTTTTCCGGCGTCGGGTTCCAATGGCCGGCGTACCCAATTCCCTTACCTAGGAATCGCACCTTGGTGGCGCCTGACCAGGTTTTCGAAATAATTTTGGGCCTTAAAAGAATCGGGTTTAATATGGGACGTCATTTTTATTTAAATTTAATATGGAGTCATTTTTATTAAATCAAATTGGAAACGGTCCCATTGCCGAAAAAATGGGTGGCGGCTCAAAATGTTTTATAAGATCGATTTATCGGCATCCAATCCAAAATATTTTGTCACCATAGTTCAAAAATAAATCACGTTTCCCACCAAAAATAAAAAGGGGACGTTCTTCGCGTCGCTCGGGGGCGATCGATGAAAACAGATTGGCGACTCTGCTTGGGATAAGCAACCACTAATCCCCGGTCGACAACAGATAATGTCAGAAATGTTTGAGTACAAAGTAAATTATTGCTATGTTATTCATACCGAATTTCGGGTCCAGTCGTCGAAAATGAGATCTTATTTCCATACCGATTATTGGCACGTTAGATTTGCATACTTCATCCTATGTGCTTTTTTCCATGCATACATGCAGAACCCCTTGAACTCAGGTCCTTTTTCAGTCAGAATTGATCTGTCTTGGGAAATCACTTCGAGAGCTTGGCGCCGACGTCCTGGTTAATGTTTGGTCAGAGTGTCCCCAATCCCCGAGCCTGCTCCGGTTAGTCCCGTGGTTAGTCCAAGCTCGCCTGTTATAGTTGCTGATTCAGATCTGGGTGAAATGGCTGACGGTGATGTGAATGGTACTAGTTTTTCCTCCACCCAGCTAAGGGCTATCACTGAGATAATAGCTGCTGCCCTTGCTCAAGAAAGGGCCCAGAATCAGGTTTCTCCTGCTTCAAGTAATCAGCCTGTAGTAGAGGAAAGAGAGACTCCAGAACCCACCTCGGGTCATCAAGCATCTGCTGGTAATGCTGGTCCAGTTGAGAACGACCTAAGTAAGCAGTTTGCAGAACTGAAAGATAAGTTTGAGAAAATGTCTGTTGCAAAAGAGAAAGATCCAATTACCAATTTCCATGTGGCGGAATATGTTCTGAAGCCTACAAGTTTTGCTTCCTTCAAGACCTTCAAGCATACCTTATTTGAAGGAGACAATGATCCAAGGTCCCATTTGTCCGAGTTCATTCGCGTTGCTCAAATGAATCGGTACGACGAGGAGGATGTGTTATGAGCATTTCCTCAAACACTGCACAAAAGCTACCGAAGATGGTATGACGGCTTGGATATGGAGACGCAGAGAGATTGGGTTAAACTTCAGACCGCTTTCCTCAAGCACTTCAAAACAGACGAGAGTGATGAGTTCGGCCTTCGAGATTTGGAGAGCTTAAGGCAAGAGAAGGATGAAAGCTTATTTGGAGAGCTTAAGGCAAGAGAAGGATGAAAGCTTCTTCTGATTTATTACAGAAGATGTGAGGACAAAGCTGTTTATGGTCCAGACAAGGCCAAAGGTCCAGACAAGGCCAAAGGACCAAGAGCTGATCAGGATTTTCAGTCGAAACTTACTGCCTTACTTCAAGGAGAGGATGCTGGCCCAACCTCTCACAGATTTTTCTCTGGTGCAAAGGGCTGGACTGAATATTGAAGAGCTGTATAAAGAGGAAAAGAAGAAAAGCCGGGGATTTGGTAACTACCGGTCTTCTTACAATGATCAAGGTAGAAATGCTGGAAATGTTGCTACGAACCAGTCGGGGAGTAGCAATAAAGTCGACCTGTCAACGAGAAAGTGAGAAGGGAATTTACTGATCTGGTTAGGCCGTTAAGCACGGTTATGAGGTCCTGTGTCAAGAATGGCCTATTTTTGAAGTTACCAGTTAATCCATCTAAGCCTGTTCGGGGTAGGTTTTTGGATCGGGACTACGAGTATCACCAGTGTAAAGGTCATTCCACTGATGATTGCTTCAAGCTTAGGCATGACATATAGAACTTAATAGACAGCGGGAAGATCACCAAGCCTTTTGAGCGCAATAAGCCGAGCACAAGGAATAATCCCTTACCACAATACCAGTATAATTATCTGCCTAATAAGCGTCCAACAGATGGATCAATTAATGCAGTTGGGAGTGGGCTGCCTGAAGAATTGGTATTGGCAGAGGCCGAGTGGGAAGAGAAGATGTGTGCCATGTTGAACATCTGGGATGATTGTAACAGTGAGGAGGAAGCGGAACAGAAACCGGTAAAGGTTGAAATAGAAAGGGGCATTACAGTCAAGGTTGGCGAAGTACCAGAAAGCGAAGATGAGCAGGATGAGCTTGCAATCCAAAACAGTCTGGCTGATCAAGCAGACCAATGGTACTATAGTAGTGACGAGGATGTGAATGAAGTGGGCATTCAGAGTTTGACCTGCAGCGGTCGAGTGTACAACCCGGACAATAATTCCCAGACCAAGGGAAAAGGAGTTGTCATCGAGGGGGCAGGAAAGAAAATATCTGATAAGGGTGAAGAACAGCCCAAGGAAAAGAAAAAGGAAGAAGAAACAGGGAAAACACAAAAGAAGGCTACTGAAGTGGGTGAAAGTAGTCAAAACAGGGTGCCAAGCGGCGTAACAGCAAGTTCAGTACTGAGTCAGTGAAAGTAGTCAAAACAGGGTGCCAAGCGGCGTAACAGCAAGTTCAGTACTGAGTCAGCTACGAGTCAGCTACAGAGGACCAAGGCTGACATCTCACTATGGGATTTATTGATAGCTTCAAAAGAACATAGAGAAGCTTTTTGTTAGAGGCTATGACGTTTGTTAGGGTTCCTGCCAAAATCCAGAGTGTGGATATGATCAATGTGTTACAGCGCAGGATTGGTGAGATCACCTTCTTTGATTCCGATCTCCCTTCGGAAGGTAGGAATCACTTCAAGCCTCTGTACATCCAGGTTGCTGTTAATGGACGGGAAACTCGCAATGTGATGGTGAATAACGGGTTGGCATTGTGTGTATGCCCATTGAAAATGCTGTCAAAATTTAAGATTGAGGAGTCAGAACTTGAGCCGTCTAACATGGTAGTTAAAGCCTATGACAATATCATGCGTAATGCTAGAGGAACCTTCAGGGCAAAGATCTCGACGGAGGCTATAGAAAGTTGGGTAGATATAGTCGTCTTGGACATTTTGGCCAATTATGCTCTACTGTTGGAAAGGCCATGGCTTCATCCTTTGGGTGCAATTCCTTCCACATTGCATAGAAAAGTCAAAGTACCCTGGGGCACTGATGTGGTAACTATTAATGCGCAAGAAGATCTGAGTGTGGTTGCAGTGGAAGGTTTAGAGGCGGTTGTGCCTTTATCTGGTTTTTAGGTGGCTGTGATTGATGATGCTACAATCACAGAAGACAAAAGTTCAGTCAACAGTTTGCCCCCAAAGAACAGTTCCGTGACGCTACTGTCGAAGGTAAGACAGTGAACCCTAACATTCAATTTACCCGATTCTATGTTTTTCTATGCATTTCTATGTTTTTCTATGCATTTATAGGGCCTAAAACAAATCGCACTCAACACGACATCACTCAACGAGAGCAAGCAAAGTATCAAGATGCATAAAAGAGGCAAAATCAAAGTTCAGAGATAGTTCGCAAAACTTCAAACGGCTGCGTCACGCAACTGTTCATACCAGAACATTCCGTCACGCAACTGCTTACGAGAACAGTTGCGTCACGCAGCTATTCACAAAGGAATAGCTGCGTCACGCAACTGTTCTCGTAAGCAGTTGCGTGACGGAATGTTCTGGTATGAACACACGCAACTCTCTCCTGCGTGACGCTACTGCCGACGCACAGACAGCATATAAATCACACAAATTCATTCGCAACGCATTCAGGGCAATACCAAAAGTAAGAAATTCAAGTGTAAGTTGCGTACCTCGGACCTCCTGTTTACTCGGGACCCATTGTGAATTATCCCCGTCTTGATGACGCTACTGCCGACGCACAGACAGCATATAAATCACACAAATTCATTCGCAACGCATTCAGGGCAATACCAAAAGTAAGAAATTCAAGTGTAAGTTGCGTACCTCGGACTGGAAACCGTGCATCGCGTTGGTCTCGTGTCGAACCGGGAAATCGGAGCCCGGTAGTGGAAGAAGCTGAAGAGGTCGTGTCCCAGATGTAAGAGAGTTACGGTTGACCGGAACTCGCTCGCCCTCAAAAATCGAGATGTCCGGAATCACCCCAGAATCTCCATGTCTGGTGTGTAAGCAGAGGCAGGGATCTCGGGAAGATGGACCATATTAGTCGAGGTTCAGAGAGTTTTGGAAAGCTTGAGAGATTGAAAAGTGAAAAATGAAAAAGTTAAAAGCTAATTTATAATAAAAAGAGAAAATGAGCCCAAGCCCATCAACACCTATGTAAGCCCAATACGGCTCATCTAAGCAATTTGGAGTCAATGTGCGGCTCGTATACTTCAGCAATTCCATCTACTCACCACACAGGGAGCAACATCATTAAATTGCCCAAATTACCCTCAGGTAAGTTTTCTTTTAAACACTGCATCAGGAAGGGTATACCTGTAAATTTTTGCCTAAGTAAAAATTTTTGCCTAGATTTTTGGCAAATTTTTGATTGGGGGGCAAAATTAAAATCTTTTGCCCTGATGCAAAATTTTGAATGTTAAAATTCATGATTATTAATGCAAGGGGGGCATGTGATACTCCAATATTTAACAAGAGCAAGATCTATTTGTACACAGAAATTGCTCTTTCTTTTTGAAAAATATTTTTAGGACAATCGGTGATGATTTCTCGAAGCCATTTAGTCCCACCAGGCAGTGATGATCTATTACGAAGCTATTCGGATCTTTTTCTCGATTAGTGATGATGCATTACGAAGCTGATCGAGTCAATTATTTTCTTGATTAATGATGGTAGATTACGAAGTTGATCAGGGCATTCAAATCAAAATCCTTCGAGTCGACCAGACCGAGCCTCGAAGGTATCTTTAAAACCAATCAGACCGAGTTTTGGAGATTGTTACCAATCCGACTGGAGCTGACAAAGCCGATCAGACTGAGCTTTAGACGTGACCAGATGATCAAGACAATTGACAGCGGTTTTCGTAAGTGTACGAAATCGTAACAAGTAATATAGAGTAAGAGAGTATCGAAGTGTACGAATCGTAACAAGTAATATTAGAGTAAGAGAGTTATCTATCTACAGGATTGTATATCAAGTTACCAAAATTTGTTAACCTATTATAATATTTAAACGAAATAAGAAAGAATTCATTGTAAGAAAATTAAAATGTTGGAAGTAAAAAACACAGGCAGGATTCAAGCACAAAAAAAAAAAATTCGGTAAAAGAAATCAGGAATTTAAACTACTAGGGATTTGACTACTAGGGAATTTGATTTCACTTAATTCTATCCAACTTATTTTATTAGTTCATTAATCAACTTTAATTGTTCAAGAAGGAGAAACAACCCTAGAGTTACTAACAAGCTCTCCCGATGTATTGTCAGCTATTCTAATCCAGTTTAATTACCTATCTTCCAATAGTGAAATCAAACATAAATCAGACCCTTGGGTTTTGTGGTTGTTTTGTGAGTTCATAACCTAAAAATCATTATCTTATGAAAACCCCCCTTGAGTCAAACCATATAGCTTCCGCATCAAGTTATTATTCTCAAGTAAATTATTATCTTTTTCATATTAATAACCCTTCTCCCCCAATGAGTGATTATTTGACAATAACTCAATCCGAGGGGAAACTTTCTGCCATGAAGCTTTAAGCACTAATAATAAAGTTATAACACAAGAACAATTTGGAAAAATAAATCTTAATATTATAAATTGGATCGAATTAATACATCAAAAAATCCCTAGTATTAGGTTTAGCTGGACATAGTAATTAAAATAAAATTCAATCGATATACTTGAATTAATCATCCATACTTAATGACAATACATGAAAAGAAACAAGATGAAGAGTTTAGAAATAAAAAAAACTTGATATCACAGCTATTGAGATGGCTTACCTTGAATCATTGGCACAAATCTTGGATGCTTGAAGTCCTTCGAAGGAGAGAGAAGAATTATGTAGAGAATTGCACAAAAATGAAGATCCCTAGTATTGAAAGTCCCTTTCTTGTATATATAGAGCTCCTGAAGGCAAATCTGACTCTTTAGGAAATAAATCCTTATTTAGTGCAAAAATCTTCTATGGGAAGATCATGACTGTTAGCTTGGATTCTTCTTAATTAGGACTCCTTTCTCTCCCAAAAAATTAGTCTAGGTCTTGTTAGGGTCTTGTTTAGTATGTTTAGGAAACTCTCTGAGGCGGGCCCATGTGAGGAAAAGATTGATTTGCGTATCTAGTTCACGCTAGTTCTGTCTTCGCAGCACTGGCGTGCCATTATGCACGGGCTGGGTGTGCTTAAGTCTGGAAGTCCGGCTGGTGAAGCACGGGGTGTGCTAGGCAAGCACCCCCTGATGAGTCCTTCAGGCACGGGCGTGCCACAGAGCACAAGCAGGCCGTGCTTGCTTCTGTCACTCCCGCCTGGATTTGTCATGGGCTTGCTAGGCTTGACACACCCTAATCCCATTATGGCACGGCCGTGTCTTTTGGCACCACCCAGGCCGTGCTCTCTTCTGTCTCTTCCTTGATTTTCTTAGCTTCTAGCACGGGGTGTGCCTTCTAGCACGGGCTGGGTGTGCTAGAGGCTAAATGTCTTGCCTTGTAATGTTCTTTTCTGCGCCAAATTCCTACAATTTTCTCTTAGATCAAGCGGGTTAAGAATCAAGGAAGCTTTGAACAAAATTATACAAAATTATACTAGAATTGAAATTTAAAATCAAATTATACTAGAATTGAATTTAAAATCAAATCAAAGTGATAAAACTCACTAAAATTCTAATAAAAACAATATTAAAAATACTATAAAATTAACACCTATCAACAATTTCAAATCAAAATCCTTCGAGCCAATCAGATCGAGCTTCGGAGGTGTTTTCAAGGCCAATCAGACCGAGTTTTGAAGATGATCACAGATCTGACTGGAGCCAACAAAGCCGATCAGACTGAGCTTTGGACGTGACCAGATAATCAAATCAATTCCAAATCCTTCGAGTCAATCAGACCGAGCTTCGGAGGTGTCTTCAAGGCCAATCAGATCGAGCTGCGAAGATAATTACCAAATTGAAGGCGCGTCAGTGGACCACTTTAACATTAATTATTTATACAATTAATGATAAAGTGGGGGGAGGGGGGCAAACTATTGACGAGTGTCTTTTGGCCCCCACCTAACCCAATGAGGATACAAGGATGCGGAATGAAGGATTATGGCTGTCTAGAAGTCTTTTTAATGTAAGGATTTAAATTAGACCAATTTAAATGTGGTCTAGATTGCACTAGAGTTGCGTCACGCAGCCTTTAAGGTGCGTGACGCACTGTAAGTTGCCGTTTTTCATTGCAACTCCAATCTAGATGACGTCACCGGAATGTCGACTCCAATCTAGATGACGTCACCGTGAATGTCGACATAACGGTTTTTCATTCTATTTGAGTACGTGGCAACAGTCCAGAAAGTGAGCTGCGTCACGCAGCTATCGGGTCTGTCACGCAGCCGTTAGTTGCGTGACGCAGCTGTACCCTGTTGCCCTACTGCTATAAATACATCGTTTTATCTCTTATTCAGGACAGAATTTTAGGGCGTAAAAAAAAAATACACTAGCGGCTAAGCTTTTCTCCAGAGACTCTTCTGAGTTCCTTTGAAGAAAAACAACCTTTAGATATTGATTAGGTTAAAACGAAAATCAAAAAAAAAAAAGAGAGAGAAAGAAAAAGCAAAGAGAAAAAGGTTGAACGTTTGAATCCTTGTGGACAAAGCTTCTGGAGCTATCAATCCTCATTCCTTAAGACGTTTAAATCGTTTACAATCCTCAGTCTGAGGGTTAGGTAACTCTTTCAAACCTTTCTTTGTCTTTTTATTTAGTTTTTTAGTTTGCTTATTAAACCTTTCTTTGTCTTTTTATTTAGTTTTGCTTATTTTTGCTATTATTTAGTAGTTTAATCTTAGTTAAACGGTGGTCTGTTCACTCTGGGTTGTTTTTGGATAATATTAAAACATGTTTAAATAAAAGGATGATTTAAATAAGTTGTTTAAAAAGTGAGCTCGGACCAGAGCAGCTGCGTCACGCAGCCAGTAGTTCCGTAACGGACCTGGCAGTTGCGTGACGGAGCTGTTCAAGTCCAAAATTTCGTTTCTTTACCCAGAATAGTTGCATCACGCAGCTATCAGTTCCGTAACGGAACTGGAGGTCGCATGACGAAACTGTTCATGTTCACGATTTTATTGTATTTTTAATATTTTATTTTTTATTATGGATTTAAAACATATGGCTGATAAATCTGGAATTTTGAGAACAATTAGGTCACGCGACTATTAGTTCCGTCACGCAACTATTCTTCCAAGAACAGCTGTGTGACACAACTGTGCTAGAGTTTCAGAAACAATTTTTGTTTCTTTTCAAAAATTAACGATTTTTAATAAAAAAAGGTTTAATTTTTCCAATAAATCGAAAGACAACCAATTGTGAGCAGATTGTAGTTTAATTAAGTTTATAACGTTAAAATATAGTTATGCGTGATCTTTGGGTTTTTGGGTTTGATGTTTCCAGGGTAGAATGTATCTTTTAGGTTCGGTTTGTGGCCCGCCTTTAACCATAACGCAAGAGCGGGTCTTTTATTTATTTGGATAATTTATTTTTTCTTATTCACTCTGGTTTGTATGATGTGGATGATTTGGATGGTTATGGATGCAGTAATATAATTTGATTGGGACGATTAATTGATTTTCCACATAGGAACTCAGTTCTATTTATTCGGGTTGGGTCTAAATAAATAATTTGGCTTTTTTAACTAAAATGAATTAGAAATTGTAAGGTTAAAAGAGGCCGATTTTTCGGGCGTCGGCTCGATTTTTCGGGCGTCGGCTTCCAATGGGTTGGCGTACCCAATTTCCCTTACCTAGAAATCCGCACTTGGCGCGCACTGAACCAGTTTCCGAAATAATTTTAGCCTTAAAAAAGAATCGGGTTAATATGGGAGTCATTTTTATTTAAAATTTAATATGGAGTCATTTTTATTAAATCAAATTGGAAACGGTCCCATTGTCGAAAAAATGGGTGGCGACTCAAAATGTTTTATAAGACCGATTTATCGGCATCGAATCAAAAATATTTTGTCACCATAGTTCAAAAATAAATCACTTTTCCCACCAAAAATAAAAAGGGGATGTTCTTCGCGTCGCTCGGGGGCGGTCGGCGAAAACAGGTCTACAAAATCAAAACTTGCCCAGATGGATCAATTGAGCGATACAAAGCAAGACTGGTTGCTCGTGGATTTTCTTAGCAGTATGGCTTGGACTATGATGAGACATTTAGTCCAGTTGCCAAGATCACTACTGCGTGTATTACTAGATTTAGCAGCTAGTAAGTCATGGCCTTTGTAACAGTCTGATTTTCTTTTAGTGTCGGTAATAGTGATTTACCGGTCTGTGAATAGTACCATTGGTCCGGGACTTGGTATTATTTTAAATTACTATGCATATTTAATATTTTTTATTACTATTTTTTAGGAGCATGTTTGCCATGAATTTAGGTGGGTAGAAAATATTTTATGAATATTAGTTGCGAGGAAGTTTTATATTATTTAAATGCATTTAATATTTCTAGTGTTGTATATTAAGAAATAAATGAGGAATTACTTTTGTGGAGTTAAGTTAATTAATGGTGGAGTAAATTTAGAGCCCATTGATGAGAAATTATTTGAGGAATATTTAGAGCCATTGGATGAGATTACTTAGGACTTGATCTTAGCCACACATTTGGCATGAAATTAGGAAGTCAAATTTGACTTTGCCACCTTAAAGTAACACCACAACACTTTTTCTTTCTTCTCTTCTCCTTCTCCACGCCATTTCCATCTTCTACCTTTTTCTTTCATTTTCTTCATTTTCTTACCTCCAAATTTACCACCAAACTACCTAATTAAACCATAGAAAACTTAATTCTTAAGAATTAGAATTAAGTAGTAGAAGTTGAGATTGGTGATTAAAAGCAAAGAGAAGTGAAGTTACTAACTATTGAAGCAAGTAAGTTGTGGTTTTTGAGTTTTGTGAATTACTAAGTAGAATTCATGGTTTAGACATGTTATTGATGCATTAAATCATGCTCCAACCATTTCTTTTGTCAAGTTTTGCTTTTAATGTTGATTTCTCATACTTTGAAGAGGTTGGAGAACCATCGTCAAAGGGTAAAGAGAAAGCTAAGGAGTAAGGCTTTCCAAGCTTATTCAAGCTTGTTAATAAGGCTAGTGCAATCACATTCTCTTTCCCTTTCACTTTTTTAAGTTTTTTTTACATGGTTGGGTTTTGAATGTATTTTAGGAACTTTGTATGTTTTGGGTAAATTGATGAATTTTAATGTTAGATATGTTCTTAAGTGGGATTGGACAGCAATTTCGACCCCTTTATCCTTTCCATCTATTTCTGAATTCTCATGAAAGTTGTAGCTCTATTTCTCAGTTTTCCAAAACATATTCTTATGTCTAATTCCAATACTTGTAGCTCAACTTATGATTTAAATACAAAAACTGGTTCTGTGTATGGGTTCTGTTTTGTTTTTTAACCCGTATATCCCGAATATGATTGTCCATTTGACCACTCAAATCGCCACAAAACAAATGGCTTATGTTCTTCATAAAACGTTGATATAGCTCTACTTCTTAGCTTTCCAACCCATCCTCTTATGTCCAATTTGGAGATACATAGCTCAACTTATGGCTGAAACACCCAAACTGACTCTGTTTTGTCGGGCCGCATGCATTAATAAAATGAGTGCCAATTTTGACCACTATAATGACAAGATGAGGCACTGGGTTCTTATAAAAGTTGTTTTCCTATGTCTTGAGACTTCTCTCGTTCTAGATTGGTTTCCTTTGAGTGTTTGGTTAAGTAGGAATTCAATAAACATTGGACTTGGTTCTGCTGAATCAGGTCTGATCCATTGGTCTGTGTTCCTAGCTTTTGTTTGCTATTTTACCGATTGATCTGGGCTGTGGTCCCTTCATCACATTTGTAAAATTTTGTCTTAGATTTCTAATGAATTTGATTTCATTCAATTTGGAGGCCCATAACTCAAATTATGTGTTACAAACCCAGCAAAGGTCAAGTTTATGAAAATGCTGAAAAGTTCTTGATTTATGTACTTTTAGAAAAGTTCTTTGATTATGTACTTTTATTATATATTAATAAATATATTCTATAGTGTTTTGAGTAAGATTTTTCAAATGATGGGTATTAAGGAAATGAAGAGTTTTGATTAGAATATCTTTTATGAAAGAACATGATTTTGATTTGGGCTCTACTATGCATCATGTGAAATGGGTATGATGAGATTGATTTTTGTTATGTTGAAGCTATGATCGATATGCTAGGTTATCAGCCCTTGGATAAATAGGTGGGACCGAACACTTATTTGTGATGGGGTGGTGCTTCATTAGGCCACGATTTGTTGTGATGGGGGTGGACGCTAACTGTTAGGCATCCAGCTCTGATACTACTTATTGGGGCCCTTTAAACCAATTACCGATGTGAAAATTAACTTAGCGGAATAATCAACATGTATGACACACAAAATTGACGTGGTTCACCCTCAACTGTTTAGGGGACTACTCCACGGGACAAACTCTTGAATAATTCTTCCACTATTAAAAAATAGTAAGGTGCACGAAAGAGAGTTAATATCAGAAATAGTGGCACACAAAGTGCTTTTCGCAAAAAATACCCCATTGACATAATTTCCTCACTATTTTTCTCATTTCCTCACTATTTTTCTCTCCCCTAGTTTTAGGAAACCCATCCTAAAACTAGAAAACTTGCTCGCTACATTTTCTCTCTTCTTTCTTCTGTGTGTACTTCAAATGAAGCAAATCCTCTCCTATAAAATAGGAGAGGTAATGCGAGAATCGTGTGTGAGTTACACACAACTCTCCATTTAGGTAATGGTTGGTTGCCAACCTTCTGCCAACTTTTTGACATTTTCAAATAACACATTTTCCTCTTTTTTTTTTCTTTTCAAATTTATTGTGGGTCCCACTTGAGTGGGCACCACACAACAAATCTGCCCCTGCACACTCAAGTGGGGACGTTAGCCATCATCTCCCCTGCAGCTATAATCTATTAGATCTGCCCACCATCTTATACCGCCACTACAACTTTGCGGGACACGCCGCCCGACCTCTCGAAGACTTCGACACAGGCACCACCCTAACAGATCTATTTTCCCGATCTTGGTCCTGTTGTTACACAAGGCAACTTTTTGGCCACACTTCAGCTAACTTGACTGCCATCAGTAATCTTGACTGCCACGACACGGCTCCCCCTGCAAATGTGATTAGATATCCTGATGTAAACTTTCTCGAGTCAACATCCCCAGCCATATCTGCATCGGTATAACCGACTAATTTTGACTTCTCATCTCCAAAGCATAAACATATTTTGGTTGTACCTCGAAGATACTTGAAAATCCATTTCACTGCAGTCCAATGTTCCTTTCAGGGATTTGAAAGAAATCGACTCACTACTCCAACTGAGTGAGGAATATCTGGCCGTGTACAAACCATGGCATTCATCAATCTTCTAACTGTTGAAGCATATGGAATCTTTTCCTTTTCTTCCTTCTCTCCATCCATAGAAGGGCACTGTAAAGTGATTAGTAAGAGGACAACTAACCGCTTTGCATTTTCCATTCTAAACCTTTGAAGTACTTTCTCAATGTACTTCTCCTGTAACAACCATAATTTCTTGGCTCTTCGATCTTCATGCCAAGAATTTGTTTTGCGCTGAGTTCTCAAAGTCTGTTCAATGGTAAAGGACTTGCTTAGCTGGTTTCTTCAAGCTAGAATTCTTCAAGCTAGAATTCTGACCAACAATCAACATATCAACCACATAGAGCAAAAACAATGTAGTCATCATTAGAGAATTTCTTCATAGAAACATAGTGCTCTGAAGTAGTCTTTCTTTAGCCTTGCTCCCCCATAACAGACTCAAACTTCTTGTACCACTATCTCAGTGCCTGCATCAAGCCGTACAAGCTCTTCCTCAGTTTGCAAACACAATCCTCTTTTTCTATGAAATCCTCTGGCAGCTCCATGTATATTTCTTCTTCCAAATTTCCATTTAGGAAGGTAGTCTTTCCATCCATTTGCTCGATTTCCAGTTCAAAACTGGCGGCCGTTCTGAGCACTGTCCGAATGGATGTCATTCTCACAACTAGTGAAAAGATCAAAATCAATACCCTTTCTTTGATTGAATCCTTTCACAACCAGTCTAGCTTTGAATCGTGGTTGGGAGCTGTGTGTGTTTCTTCCTTGCTTGATCCTGAACACCTCACTTGTTCCTTCAAAGCTTTTCTTTGCCTTTGGGCACCTTCACCAGCTCAAATGTTTCATCCTCATGCAAGGACTTATTCCATCTTGCCTGGGCTTTCATCCAGTTTCCTTCTTGTTGTTCAATTTTCCAATGCTTCTTCAAAGCTTTCAGTTTCTCCCCCATCAATCGTTTAGATACATATCATTGACTGGATATCTAGTAGATTGGTTGTCAAGACTTCTACTAGATCTTCTTAATGTTGGAACCTTCGGTGCTAGGTGGATTGGAACATGAACTCATATCTTCATCCTGGTTCATTTCTCATTAGGACTTCTGGCATTTTCTACTTTGGCACTTGTTCTTGTGGCAACATTTTGTTTCATTCTCCATTCGTCTGGCGTTCTATAGGGATCTCTGTATGTCTGTTGAGTCTTCTTCATCAGATCTATTTGGCACTCTACTTCAATATCTCAATTCTTTCATAGTCTGTTCTTCAACAATTACAGCATATTGATTTCTTATATCGTCTTCTGATTGAGGTATAAAAACCTCTAGCCACATTTGGTCTTGGCCATAGCAATGAATCACCCATCTAGTCTTGACATCAAGCTTAGATCTTTTTCATCTTTCGGGACATGTACGAAGGGCTTTGGCATCAAACACCTGCAAATGATCATTCTAGGAAACATCCTTTCCTAACCATACTCTCTCTGAGTATTCATTACTGTAGAGGGAAATTTAGTCGTGAACGGCGAACTGCTTGAGGTAACGCTTTCCCCCAAATCTTTTAGACAACTTCTGCATCGTGCGAGTAATTGGACTCCGCTCATCAAGTTCTGTTCATTTCCCTCTCAGGCAAACTATTCAGTTGCTGCGTCTTTGGGCGGTGCTCGTTTGATGTCGAATTGCATGCTTTTGTTAGAAACATTCAAATGGCCCAGTGTCATTCTCCACCTTATCTCTGTCCTGTTACACTTCGCCTTTTCTTTGCCTGTTTCTGTTCTCTGAACAGGTTTGAGGCTTGAATGTGGTATAACCAGTCTTCCTTAGAATTGGTCATTGATAAATTATCACAAAATATCGATTTCCACCATATGACATTTGTTCATGGTCCACACATCTGAATGAATCAGATCTAAACATTCTTCATTCTAAGACAGGGGTAATCTTGAAAAGCTTATCGATGTTTTGCTTTCCCACCATACAATCAGGACACTCTCTAGGTGCTTTCATCCAACTCCGGTTAGTTACGTTCTTCTTGCTAAGAGTTTTCTTACTCTGTGGCGTAGTCGTTCATTGCGATAATTTCAACTTACTGGATCATCTCCGCTACACTCAAAGTGTCTTGGGAGAGTTTTTCGCGTGCCTCACATATATCCTTTCATTTTAGCATGTCCAAAATGAACCTTTTGTGAGCTTCCACTGACCATTTCTGAAGGTGCTACAGAAACCTTCATCATCAAATCTACCAACTGAGATTTGGACGCATGCTCCAAAAACACATTCCTCATCAGTCTTGTCTTCCACCTCTGCACACACTGGCCCACTCTTCTCTGAGTTGCTGGCAACCGTGTTATGTTTATCGTCTACCTCTGTAAAAATGGGCCCACTCTGCTCTGAGTCACTGGCAACTGTGTTAAGTCTGTCGTCCATCTCTACAAACACTGGCCCACTCTACTCTGAGTCGCTGGCCATTGGACTTTCTGAGATATCGTCCACATCTGTAAACATTAGCCCACTCTGCTCTAAGTTACTGGCCACCGTGTTATGTCTGTCGTCCATCTTTGCAAACACTTTCCCACTCTGCTTTGAGTCGCTGGCAACTGTGTTATGTCTCTTGTCCACCTCTGCAAACACTGGCCCACTCTGCTCTGAGTCGCTAGCCATTAGACTTTCTGAGATATCGTCCACCTCTATAAAAATTGGCCCACTCTGCTCTAAGTCGCTGGCCACCGTGTTATGTCTGTCGTCCACCTCTGCAAACACTGGCCCACTCTGCTCTGAGTCACTGGCCACTGGACTTTATGAGATAACGTACACATCTGCAAAACACTGGCCCACTCTACTCTGAATCGCTGGTCACTGTGTTATGTCTATTGTCCACCTCTACAAACACTAGCCCACTCTGCTCTGAGTCATTGGCAACTGTGTTATGTCTCTTGTCCACCTCTGCAACAACTGTGTTATGTCTCTTGTCCACCTCTGCAAACACTGGCCCACTCTGCTCTGAGTCGCTGGCAACTGTGTTATGTCTCTTGTCCAGTCTTTTCTTTTGCTATGTTGAAGGTGGCATTACGGGAGAGCGTTTAAGCGAATAACCCGAAGTGCTTGTCTGTCTAGAAGACTCCAATCTTCTTCCTTCATAGCTTCTCGCTTCGTTCTGGTTAGAGGTTTGAAAAGACCTTTATGATACAGATAATCCTATCTACACCGTCGAATTTTTTTAATTTTCAACTTTCCTTCATCTGCGGCCATTGCTCCCACTCGAGTCTGACTCCGTGAATCGTACCAGTATACATGAATAGTAACTGTACAAGTAAATAGTAATCGTACATGTGAATAGTATTATACGTGAAATAGTGCTGGGCTTAATAGTGACGGGCTTAGCAATAGTAACGCCAATAGTAACTATTCACCATCAACCGCGAGTTACTATTTTACTATTCATCACTAAGTCGATTCTAGAACGTCTTTCCGAACGGACTGCACCATTGGACTCGGCGTAATTTTCTCGTCGTCGTGGTATATTTATTTTCAAAATATATCCGCGGATCCGGTAATGCTATCTGACCGGCTGGACCTGCCGAAACTTCGGCTCTGTACACTTGTTAGGCATCAGCTCTGATACCAGTTGTTTGGGCTCAGCTCTGATTACAGTTATGGGCCTTTAAACTCAATTAAGAGAAAATTAACTTAGTGGAATAATCCAACATTTTGACACACATAATTTACGTGGTTCACCCTCAACTGTTTAGGGCTTTACGTCACGGACAAACTCCGATATTCTTCCCACTATTAAAATAGCTAGGTTGCACAAAGAGGAGTATACAGAATAGTGGCACACAAAGTGTTTCCCAAAAAACACCCTAATAATTTCCCTCACTATTTTTCTCTCCCCTAGCTTTCTAGGGAACCTCCTAAAACTAGCAGACTCAGCTCGCTACCATTTTCTCTCTTCTTTCTTTGGTGTTGTACTCTTCAATGGAAGCAAATCCTCTCCTATTTATAGGAAGAGGTAATGCGGAGATGTTGTGTGAGTCAAACAAGCTCTCCATTTAGGTTAATGGTTGGTTTTTGCCAACCTTCTGCCAACTTTTTGCATTTTCACAATAACACGTTTTCCACTTCTTTTTTTTCTTTTCAATTTATTTGTGGGGTCCCACTTGAGTGGGCACCCACACACCTACATAGGCCCGATCAAATGCTGCTTACGTTCGATTTTTGCAATTTGGGTTTACGAGGCCTTAACGAAAATTGAAATTTTTATTGTTGCTATAAGACTGAGGATATTTATATTTATAATCTTCTCATATTCTCAAAAGTATTTTAATTAATTGATGCGATTTCGGTATTTATTAGTTAAGTATTTAAAGCATCTTGTATTTTCTAAGGAGACTTGCCTTGGCTATTCTTATTATTTTAATTGTTGGTTATTTAGCACCACTGAGTCTTCCACTCAGCGCGTTGATTTTTATTACGCGCAGGTTAGGAGCGGATGATGTTTTTCAAGACCAGAGAAGTAGCATCAGAGTAGATATAACATTTTGGGTAGGATCTTTTGTAAATGGTGACTTTTGGCATGTATATAAAATATTGTGTTATGGAGGTTGTATATAAGAAGTTTATAATTTGTTAAGAGTTATTATTATTTAAGGAAATAACATCTCATTATTTTTGGTGAATAATGATTATATCTTCCGTGAAAAGAGAATGTGTTTAGAATATTGTGATGAAACCTAAGTATATTGATGGATATTTAGAAGTGCTTGTGGTATGTTGTGTTGAATTGGAGTTTTGGGGTTTGGAGAAAATTGGAAGTGTGTATATTTTCTGTGGCAAGTTAAATTTTAGGGAAACTCTTGCGAAATTTTCGTAGGAATTTCCTTTAAATATTTTATTATTTTTTTAAAAACAAAAAAAAATGTTATACTTTGCCTCCTTATGGGAAATCTAACACCATCTTCTAATTTTCGTGATTAGCTTTAATAAGTGCATTAGACGGTGCTCCGGACTGATTGTGGCATCCTCTTCTGGTTCTCCGGGATTGGCCGGTGGGTGTATACATCCTTTGTTGGCAGATGGGATGTGAAGAATGGCATTCTTACGTGGTGGTCAATTCAGTGAAATCTACATGGAGCACACAGGGGTTCAGAGTCGTTTGAAAATCCTAATACTGTGTGCAAGCTAAAGGAAAGCTCATCTATCTCGGTCTCAAACAAAGCACGGGCTTGGTATGGCAAGATTGTAGAATTCCTTATCAGGAATGGATATGTTTATCCGGCAACTAGCGACTCTATGGTTTGTTTGTTGAAAGCATTTCGGGGGGAAGACTAGCTTATAGTGCTAGTAATACGTGATGATTTAATATCACTTGGCGCTTACTCGAAGAGATTAACTCATCGACTATCCAATTCTCGTTGAATTATGATAGTCTTCGACTATAAAATGGCTTTGAGATCCTAGTATTTCCATGCACGAAGACCAAAACCGTGGAGGCTTCACTACTCACTTTTCTCAGAGAGAAGGTTCTACAAGGAGAGATTAAAATGAAATATATCAAGACGGAAGATCAGCCAGCATATCTTTACAAAAAGTTTAAACGCAAATAAATATGTAGATTTTCGCCAACAATTGGGAATGATGAAGAAAGAGAAATTAATCATTGAGGGAGACACTACAAAAAAAGCGCCTAATTGCGACTGATTTTTGCGACTGACTGAAATCGGTCGCAATTTTGCAACCGATTTACGACCTATGGACAAACAATCGCTAATTGTAGCGCTAGAAATTCCCGCGAGTTTGTTTTTCAGTTTGCGACCAGTGTACTATGGATTTGCGACCGATTTGCGACTACGTTTTATTCCGTCGAAACATTGCACGTCAAAATTAGGAATAAGTTTTGAGACCGAGTGGCGACCGATTATTTGCGACCGACAGTTTTAGTCGCAAATCGATCGCAATTTTATTGCGAAGTAAAACGACGTCATAGAGTTAAAATTTGTGACCGATATTAATGAAATTCGGTCGCAAATTTTAGGGCTTTAAACGCCAGACACCCTCCTTCTTCTTTCTTCTTCTTTCTTTCTTCTCCTCCTCCTCTCCTCTCCTCCGTTCGCCTTTCCTGGACGCCGCTCCAGCCCGCCTGACGCCGCCAGCTCCGCTCCGTTGCAACTCCGGGTCCATCCATTGCTGTTTGGAACAAGGTTGAGGTAAGTTTTGCGGATTTTTTTTCTTGATTTTTTTTTTTTTTGCGTTTTTGGTCTTATATTGTTTTTGGTTAATTTTGTATATTTGCTATTAGGATTGTCTGTCTTATTATTTATATTTTATTTGTTATTTTATATTATTGTTACTGTTATTATTATTATTATTATTATTTATTATTTTTTATTGTATTGTTAGGGATTAATATAATATTTTAGGGAAGTATGTATATTAGCAGTTTAGCAAGGAATTTAATTTAGGAATTAATTAATAATTAAAAAGAATTATAATTTATCAAGCGAATTAAATAAAAAAATTAAAAAAATATACTAATTAGGAAGCAAGTTTTCATGTCATGTTAACTGGGAAACAACTAATTGTTTTTTAATAGTGTTACAGTATTAAATGTTAGGTTATTTTTTTAATAGTTAATTATAAAAGAATTAAGGGTAAATGTAGTTAATTTATTTTCTTTAATCATTTAATTTTCTAAACCTAATTTAAAATTGTTTTCGTCAATTTAAATTCATTATATTTGAAGTATGTAATAAGTAAAAAATTAATAAAACTTCGAGTAGAATAACGGAGTTATTAATATGTATAAACACAATTAAAAAAAAAAAAAAAAACTAGGTCCAAATATAGCTATAACTTTGGCATGATTACGATGATCAGAATAGCAATAATAGAGCCATTTTGTTTATGATACTGTAATTATTTACTCTTTTTTTTTATAATTATGACTAATGCATTTTTTTGTTATTACTGTTGTTATTATTATTATTTTTTTTTTATTAATTGATGATGCGTTTGGGTTGGAGACCTAGTAGTGGCCATTTGCCTTTTGGGAGAATGTTGATTCATGATATTAGAAGTGTTTATTGAAATGTTCTTTATATTTTGAGATTTGATTGTGTTGTGCCGACAGGTGCTGTCGATTTTTTTTCCAAAAAATCAATATGTGGAATAGTTACATTACCCTTTATTAGGGTAGAGTAATAACATGAATTAGATGAATAGTGACTTTTAGTGAATTTTACATTTATATAGTTACCCTTATTATAGAAATAACCTTAGTAAGTTAGAAGTGTAAATTGAACATTACATTGTGGCATGTTTTAAGGATGGTTTAGACTAATGCTTACATATAATTTGCCCTTTATAAACGCAGTGTTAATTAGGTAAAAAAAAAATGCGACCTAATCGAGATTGGATGTACTGGAGGTTCGAGGTCAATGGGATATTAAGACAAGAGTTCCTGCAAGGATTGAAGGTATTTATACAGTTTGCAGTTGGTAATCCCAAATGTATGGATGGTAATAAGTTGAGGTGTCCATGTAATCACAATAGAGCCTTCTTAGACATCGATACAATTAAACTTCATTTATGCAAAAATGGGTTCGTGTGGGAACATTATTACGAATGGTACATTCATTTGGTGAACTCGAGGTTGCCAGTGGGTCAACAGGCCATCCATTCCGTAAGTTTTAGAAGGTCAAGCTTATCAATTTGCTGTACGGTATCACATGCAATGATATGGTAATCGATGTGAGTAGAGTTAGAGTTAGAATGTCATTTTGGATAATAGGAGGATCGCCAACCGTAGCAGCACAACAATTGTTTGACATTGCTAATTGCAGCTAACAGTGAACTGTGGCCTGTTGCAAGATCATTGCAATCTATCTGTTTGTGGCTTACACATTGACAAGCCGAAGCATTTTTCAGAAGGTGTGTTACGATTTTGTGCAGTTAGCAAAGGAAATGTTGCCTGAAGGCCATTCAACGGTTGATAATTTTTATCGGACAAAAAAATTAGTTCGGGGATTAGGACTACCCGTGGAAAAGATTGATTGCTATCGTAATAATTGTATGATATTCTCGGGTGTTAACTCGGAATTCAGAGACTGCAAGTTTTGTAATCTTCCAAGATATCAACGGCGGGGTCAAGGGACTGGTAGTGTACAAAGAGAGAAGGCTTTCGAGAAGATGTATTATTTCCCTCTTGTTCCTCGCCTTCAAAGGTTATATGTATCTAAGGCAACGGCTGAACACATGACATGGCATGCTTTGCATGAATATGAGGATGGTATGACTCATGATAGGTGTTAATTTATAGTTTTTTTATTTGTTTTTTGAATTATAAGTTTTTTTATCACTTTGATTTGATTTTAAATTCATTCTTTGTATAATTTTGTTCAAAGCTTCCTTGAATCTTAACCCGCTTGATCTAAGAGAAAATTGTAGGAACTTGGCACCAAAAAGGACATTACAAGGCAAGATACTAGCCGTGCTAGAAAGCACAACCGTGCTAAAGGCTAAGGAAATCAAAGGAGAGTCAGAAGTAAGCACGGCCTGGGTGGTGTCAAAAGGCACGGCAGTGCCAAAAAGGGGATTAAGGCATGTCAAGTCTAAGACGCCTATGACAATTTCAGGTGTGAAGGACAGAAGCAAGCACGCTCGGCCTGTGCTAAGTGGCACACCTATGCCTTAAAGATTCATCAGGGTGTGCTTGCCTAGCACACCCCGTGCTTCACCAGCCAAACTTCCAGACTTCAGCATGCCCCAGCCGTGCATAAAGGCACGCCCGTGCTACTAAGACAGAACTAGCGTGAACTAAAGACGCAAATCAATCTTTTTCTCATATGGGCCCGCCTCGGAGAGTTTCCTAAACGTACTAAACAAGACCTAGACCTATAGACGTAGACCTATTTTGGAAGAGAAAGGAGTCCCAATTAAGAAGAAATCCAAAGCCTAAAGAGTCATGATCTCTTATAGAAGATTTTGCACTAAATAAGGATTTCTATATAAAGGGGGAAACTTCTCATTGCTGGGGGATCTCATTTTTTTGTGTTTTCTTTTTACATTAATTCTCTTTTCTTAAAGATTCAAGCATTCCAAGATTTGTGTCAAGATTCAGGAAAGCCATCCAATAGCTCGTGATTCAGTTTTATTTTTTCTAAACTCTTATCTTGTTTTTTCTTTTTATTGTCATTAAGTGGATTGATTGATTCAAGTATTGACTGAGTTTTTATTTAATTACTATGTCAGCTACTCTTATACTAGGGATTTGATGTAACTTTCACCGATTTCCAGCTTCTACATTCTGACTCGTTGTTTTCATATCTTCTGTCGTTATAATCTTTATTATTCGTGCTTTAAAGCTTCTTAGCAGAATTTTCCCTGGATTGAGTCTATCTTCAATATATCGTATCGGAGAAGGGTCTATTTTGATTTTGAAAGGTAATAAATTACTCGAGTAAATCTCCTTGGCGGAGCGTATTTGGCTTTGACTCAAGGGGGGTTTTTCATAAGTTGAATGATCTTAGTGTTAGGCTTCACAATTAGCCACAAACTCAGGATAATTCTATGTTCGATCTTCGGCTATCAGGAGTAAGTATTGGCTAGATTAGAATTGTGTCATACATCGAGATAGAGGCTGGTTAGTGTTCTAGGGTTGGTTGTTCTCCTTGCCTTGACAATTTTAAATTCGATTAATGAAATTATGGACATAAGCGGATAGATTAAAAGTGAAATTAAATTCACCCTTTGTAGATGTTAAAGTCCGGCTCTGATTCTGTGTTTCTTACCCTGTGACAGAGTATCTTTATTTTGGTCTTTGAATCTCTTCTCTCCTATTTACTATATACACTTATCGTCATACTTTATCTCGATACCTCCTTCCTTACACGCGGCAATTCTTTCTTATTATCGGTTTAATATAATAATAGGTTAACATATTTGGTATTTGATATAGAATCCCTGGCAGATCCGATCTACTCTTACTTATATTATTGGTTTGCGAATTTCCGGACACTTCGTGTGGTAACATCTATTTAGACTTGTTCAGCAAGACTATACCAGTTCTCTGCAGTCTAGTGAGACCTGATTCAGGATAAATATTAGACTCGCTCAATGTGTGGGAAATCAATCCTATAATTCTCGATAGAGAGATAGTTCATCAGGGCTCACGAGATTAGGATTTAGTAGATTTTGATATAAACCTCATTAATTCGAATACTATATTTCCTCTACTCTAGATTTTTTTAATATTTAATTTAATTGATAAATTCTTTTGCTATTTTTAATTTAATTCTAACCTCTTTTTTAAATGAAGAATTGGCAACATAGTATTCCAGTGTTGTTTTATGAAAGATTGGATATATGTCAAGGTGAGATTGTGATAAACTATCTCATTCAATGTGTTGTTATTTCAGTAAGCATAATGAAATGACAATGGCTGGAACATACTTCGTAGGCCCTCGCTCTATTAGAATGCCAAACGCAGGTCACCTTGAGAGTATAAACCTGCTTCGAAGCTAACATAGACAGAAATCTATAAATATAGCACTGGTTTACGCGGCAAACATGTGAAGGGGGGATTGGGTGAGAGATTATCCTCTACTGGTATGGGGGGGGCCACCCCAAAACAAATCTTGATATGATATGAATGTTAGGAGACCCACACTTCCACTATATAATTCAATTCCAAATAGGATGATGAGTCGGACGGTCCGTACTTGAGAGATTCACATACATATCCTTATGTGAATTGTGTGTAAAAATAGGAGTAGATACATGATTGTAAATTTACACGAAGACTGTCGGGGTGAAAGCTATTATAATTTGGGATGTAACCGGCCATTATCCAATGCTCTTCTACCTGCTCGATCCAATATTGGGGGTTTTGCCTAGTGAAGGTCCTAATTGCTCCATTACAAATTTTCTTTGGAATTTGTGACACTTTCAAACGAGTGGTGTTTTAGCTGAGTACGTCTATATATCATATCTATGTGCATCAGACCTTTATTTTCACTCCTATTTCTCTCGACTGCTTAGGGAGATCCATCTCATCTTAATAATGCGGTAAGACATCTGTTGCCTGTAGTATTCGTTTAGTCTTAGTTATTGTATGGAGAAGTGTCTTGAAATCTCTCTCTT